>JALKBU010000499.1:0-36522 GCA_023091735.1 Trichomonas tenax
GAATTAGTTGCATTTTTAATTTTAAGCGTATAAGAGGCATTTGAATCAATAACACACATAAAAATATCATATGCTGCATAGTAGCGCATACATTTATGCTGGAAATCGTATATTTTTGGACGATTTGAACTGCAAACAATGATTTGATAGATATATAGACTGTGCCACTTATACCACTGGATAGACAACTATCAATAAGTACATGAAAGTACTTTCAAATCGAAAAAATATTGATCAGAGAAAAAGTTATGAAGGTCGCGGGACATCACCGCAGAAGGAAAAATACTGCCGATTTTTCTACCGGAACTCTAGCAAAAATAAGAGAGCGAACGCTATAATATTGAGATGTATTTGTTATAATTATCAAAGAGATTCATAACAGAAGCCTATTAATGATTTGTAATGGGTTTCTGTTTGTAATCAAATCAAGATTAAGTATTATCTTGCTAATATCATGAAACATATTGCACCATTAGAATCAGCACTACCAAAAAGCACGTAAATGTTTCATCAGATTCGTCCAGGAAGGGGGTTACTCGTTAAAAATCGCAAAACTTAAAAGGTCAACGAGAAAAAAACCGCTCAAAAATTTGTCAAAGCGTGACAATTCCAATTTCAAAATGTTCTCATTTCCAAAAGTCGACGAATATTCCCTTCTAACGGACTTTGAACCGTGCAATATGTCGACAATACTCTTCGAATGTGACCATCCATCGCTTATTATCGCTTTATTCATCAATATTGCCGTATGTTTGCCAATCACTTACTGCATTGCAGATTTTATACGAAAACATGCGCGAACTCAAACAAAATTACTGAAAATAGAGCTTAGTTTCTGTCTAAGCATATTAATTTACTTAATGCTTTATTATCTCATCGAAAATACTGTAACTTATAGCTCCCTTCATTCGCCTTATACTCAAATTAATAAAGTCAAGCAATTACCACTTGATTTTTGGTTCCTTTGTCAAGCATCTTATATGGGTGAAATTGTTCATGTTCTTTCTTACTTAGGATTCCCTAAAGTCAAATACCTTGAGTACGCGATCACTGTAATCAAGTATATATGTGTTGCAATCCTGTCTATTTCAACTTTATTGACTTGCATTCCCGATAAAAAAGTATCCGATTTCCTCAACAACTACTACTTGGAATCTTATAATATCGATGATATAACGTTCTACATTTTCCATAGTTTGGTTATCCTCGTTCTTGGTTCTACTTTTATTTTCTCTAATTTCACTTATAACATATTTCCTCTGAAGTACAAGAAAAACATGTATATCATCACATTAGTTTATTGTTTCAGCTTGCTATTTGATACATTCTCTTTTGAATGGGGTCACTCACTTGCTTACTTCACAAAACTCTATTTCACAAAGAGAAACTCGTATTTATACACCGATATATTCTTGAAGTTTTGGTATTATCATTTTCCGCCATTAGTATTGCTTTATCTCGTGTCACTGCTATCAGCACCTGAACAGCTCGATCAAAAAGAAGTTGAGGTCCTCAGTGAGAAGATCAGTCAACTCAGTATTTAATATATTTTCTGTCTGTTTAATAAAAATTGCCTTTTGTTTGTTATTTCTTTTGAAAACGAAACTTATATGATTAAATGTATAGAATTGCAAACTTAATCAAATCCTTTTATATTATTATTTATAAAAATTGAATATAAAATTGGTGAAAAACAGATAATTTTCTATGACATATTATTTATAGCAAAGATAGAGGAAACATATAATTTGGTCAATTATGCGCAAATAAAAATATTTGAATTCAATATCAAAATGTTTGCTGAATATGGTAGAATATGTTTCAAAATTTGTCTTTTCTATAAGAATTTTATTATTATGAAAGATATTTTGGTCTTAAAAAACAAGAAATGAAAAAGATAAATTTTATTATATAAACAAAAATGTGTGTTTAGATGTGTATAATCAGCAAATAATATAGTGTTCAAAGATTGAAAGATAAATATAGTGATTGTTTCTTTATACAATAACTTTCAAAGGAGAACGAAAAAGAATATGAAATAACCTTATTTAAATTAATGAGATCGAGGATTGAATACTGTTTCAGGAGTAAGAAAAAGTCTTCTTATGTTACAATAAATCAATCGACCGTCGCTCTCAAGCAGCTGATCAACCAGATTAAGGAGCAGGAGCAGCTCGCTGACCAAGATAACGTGACTTTAGTTGTTAAAAACAGGCAAACCGGCGAAGTTTACAAGAATGAGTACGAATTCATCAACAGGAACACTTCTGTCATCGTTTACAGAGTACCTTACACTTCGAAAATTTATTTGGAAACAAAACCTGTCGCGCAAACAGCTGAACAGACAGCGGCAATGCAAGCGAATCTACTCGACCAAGCGATGAAACAGGAAGCTGCGAATGCTGCTGCTCAAGAAGAGTCAAATGCAGAAAGTTCTTTGACACAGATCCAAAAGAATCAACAAAAACGGGAGCTGGAGGATTTCTTCTACAGGAGACCGAATATTCCACGCTCATTTATTCTCAGGCCAACTCTTGGAAAAGTAATTCTTCCTTACAATGAAGTCGCTTGTTTCCAGAGGACAGATGAGCCACCTTTCGCTAGAAACAGATGGACTCTTGAAGATTTGCAGCGCTGGATGTGTCCAATTTGCAATAGAATCATTACACACGCGACATTAACTCCTTGCTGCAAAGTTGCTTATTGCGACTCTTGCATCACTCAGGCACTCCAGAACGATGACCAGCGTTGTCCAAACAGTGACTGCAGACGTACAGGCATCCTCCCATCGATGCTTACACCGGCTACGCAATTAAGAAATGAAATCAAGGAATGGCAGAAGTTCGATGTCAACAAACTCAAAACATTACAAGAATTCTCTAAAATGAGCGAACAGAACAGAGATGAGCAACACGAGAGATCTATTCTTCAAGAAGAAAACAACGAACAAAAGCGCAAACAAAATGAAGAGCCAGCAACAGGCGAAATGAGACATCGTGATGAAGCACCAAGATTCAAGGATGACAGAGTCAGAACACGCGATGAACGCGAGAGAAGCAGAGATGATCCAATCGAGCCACGCTACAAGGATGATCGCATGAGATCGAGAGATGATCGTCCAAGATCAAGAGATGACAAAATCCGCTCAAGAGACGAAGACAGAGTTCGCTCGAGAGATGAAGATAGAGTTCGCACACGTGATGATGATGATCGTGCCAGATCAAGAGATGACCGTCCAAGATCGAGGGATGATGATAAAGTTCGTTCCAGGGATGAGGACAGAGTTCGCTCAAGAGATGAAGATAAAATCCGCTCGAGAGACGAAGACAAAATTAGATCAAGAGATGAAGATAAAGTCCGTTCACGCGATGATGATGACCGCTCAAGATCGAGAGATGATCGCTCCAGGTCAAGAGATGATAGAGAACGTCGCCGTGATGATAGGGACAGAGATCGTGATAGGGATAGAGATAGAGATCGCGACAGGGATAGAAGAGACAGACACAGAGATGACAGAGACCGCGACAGAGATAGGAGAGACAGAGACCGTGATAGAGACAGAGATAGGCGTGATAGAGATCGTGATCGCAGAAAGTAAACTTAAATTGTTTCTTTTTATAAATTTATAATAGAAGTTACAAAAAAAAGAGGGAATGAACATTATTTATATGAGTAAGAGTCAAACCTTTTTTAATATTCATCAATAAGGAGGCAAGAAAGTTGTTTGATAAAATCATCAATGAAAATATGATAGAAACTATTACCTGAATATTCATTTTGATATACTTCAAATGAAGCACTCCCATACTACTATATTTGCATGTTCATATATTATGATTCTTTTAGTGGTGTGAAGATATTTTGGACTATTTTATTCCGGAAAGAAATTTCTAAATAAGGTTATATATTATAAGAAATTCAAAATCAAAAATGTCTAATCGAGCCAATTCTTTATATGCTTTAGCTATATCTACCTTTGGCAATATTGCACCATCTTGTGCTTTATTATATTGCAATAAGAATGTTATTCAAATACTTATCAATAAGTCTGTAAATGAAAATCAATAGTTTCGAGAATTTTTGACAAATGTCAAAATAATCGATTTCGCCACAAATATCTATTGCTTAGACTATATACAAACAAGATGCAATGAAAATGCACAAAGTTCTGATGATTTGATACCAAAAATGGTGATTTTAACCTATAAAATGACGAAGATATTTTTGGATTGGTCACAAAATCATTGAAAAACTATACGATGATGTCCATCTCCGCCGTCAGAAAACAGTGGTAATTCGCTTCGACGATAATAAAGGATAAAAAACTGAAATCACAATTTACGTTTTTTTCAAAATTTGATTTATTTATCATATCAAAATATTGTTTATTTTTCTTAAAAATTTTAACCCAAAACCGCATTTTTGAAGTTTTTTTTGACCATTTTTTTCTTTATTTATGACTCAAATCGGACCTGAAATAAATATAAAGAATTTCAGCAGTTCATACGGTGTCAGGGACATCACTGTGTGCGAGAACAGCACCATATCCTGTTTGAAGGAGAAGAACGAAGAAGATTGCATCTTCATTTATAAAGGAATGACAATGATCGAAAGCATGACATTCAAAGAATACAAGGTGTCCAATGGCGACATAATTTGCACATATTCAGCGCCACAGTTCAAAAATTGTTTTTCGGCAAAATCATATACGCAAGAAATCTGCAAAAGATGTCTATCAATGGAAGTAGAGAAATTGAGGCTCTCTGAATTACGATATACTAAGTTCGAAGTTCAATCAGATTATTATCGTCAACATTTCGCATCGAGATTGGAACTTTTCGATCGATTGGAAAACACAAAAAGCTCTTTTACGTTGATGCCTTTCTTTACACCGAACAAAGCTTCGTCTCCATCTGTTACTCCTCTTCCTATGATTTGGCGTAAATGAGGACCTTAGTTTGTTATGCGGAAGTCAGATATTTATCGATCTGATTTGATTTTTGTTAGTAAATTGTTTAGTTTCGACAAAATCAAAAATATTGATTTTATACTTTTGTATTTACTTGAAACATCTTCATAATACCTTATTTGGCTATTATATGAATGAAATATAAGAAAACAACAAAACATATATTATGAAATTAATAATCTCATTAACTGTTCAAAAATACATTTAGGATCGTTATAAATATTGGTGCCTATTATAATAGTACCAACAAATTTGATCGTTTTGCATTCCAAAAATGAAAATTAAAATTCACATAATAATTTCTGAAATCTCATGAACTACCAATAAAACATAACCATCTCTCAATATAGTAAGAATAAATTTTAACGATTTTTAATTTTCAAACAGATTTGTTTTCATCATCTGACTTTGATTTTCTCATCATTAATATTAAAACGGCGATAACAATAATGATAATTACGACAACGAATATACCGAGAATAGTGTATCTTGCTATCATTGCAGTCATATAACTGTTATCACCGATCTTAATAATGACGGCTCGATTATTTACTGATGTACTCATTTTGACGAAGTTTCCATCGATGTCACACTTTGCGTTGCCTGCTGTGAAATAGCAGTAAGGCTTTTCTGTAAACGTAGCATTATACTCTTTGTTGTTTTCGTTGAGATGGAATGAAACATAGCATTCTCCACTCTTCTTGCAGAAGCATCCCCAGAAATCATCGGATGTATTAACTTTACCACCGCAGTTGGGATAATATGTTGTGTCAGTAAACATCTCTTCAATTATTGGACGCCACTTCTTATAGATTGGAAGAATTTTGCTTAATGATGTCTGAGCTTCGAATGGTAATGGGTGACCTTCAAAAGAAGGAACACAATTTTGTGCTGAACAAAGACTGAAGAAAGATTCAAGCGAATCAAAGGTATTTGTCGTGTCAAGATGTGTCATAGAGCGAGAACCAAGGTTATATCTTGATCCCCATGATCGAATTCTGAAATAGTCTCTTTTGCAAAAAGTGTCATCTTGATTGGAGATTTCCCAACCTGCAGTCACGACATATTTCGATAACTGTGGAAGAGTCAAGATAGAATTTGTCATGAATCCATTGGGCGAGCATCCATATAACTCGTGTGCAACTTTGAAAACTGAAGATCCAACATTCAAGAATTCTGCATCATAGTCATTTTCATCCAAAATGAAATATGGATAATATTCATCACTCGGCAGATATTGAGGAAATGTTCCATGATAGTAATGCAGAGAATCTAAAGCAATACCTGTGTGTGGATTTTCGATGTTCATACAACCATTGAATTTACCTTTAAAGTCTCGTAAATGATAATCGAATAATTCACCATCTAAAATGACTGAATTTTGATAACCAATGCCATCATAATTAACAGCGCAATCCAGTCTTCCGTCTTTCTTCCTGATTCCATAATATTTTGTGTAGTTGCATATTTTGTCTGTTGCTGAGCATTGTTCAATAGTTTCTGGGAATGAAGAATTACATTTATAATTTCTGCTGTGTAACAATTGCGGCTCAACATATCTGAAAAACTTTGGATAATCACTTAAATTAAATTTGCTATTCCATTTTCCCCAATAGTACTTCGGCATTAGGTTGCGATCCAAATTATTACTTGGCTTTGGAAATGCAACCCATGCACCAGGACCATAAGGATTCACATTGTAAATATTTGGAAAAGTAAAGTACCATGTTTCAAGTGCTTCTCTCCAACTTGATGAACTTTTTTCGATTATTATATATGAGATTTTGAATTGCTTGCGTGGCCTAATGCTAAGTTCCATGAATGAATCATTAGCAACTGTCTTTAAATGCCAATGAACCCAAAAGTCGTCATTTTCGACATCGTATCCGATAATATGTGTTTTATTCGCTACACAAGGCATAAACATAAAGCTTGTTTTGGTGTTTCGCACCTCCATGTTGAAGCTCTGTAATGTCTTAGGAGGTTGGAAAATGTTTACAAGATTCAAAGTCCTTAAATGCATTTTTTCGGTCGTTGTTATTTCCACTTCAGCTCGATATGAATTTTTTGCAAATTTACTAAATTTTGGTTCTCCATATGTCTTCAATGTTGTTTTCATATCAAGAAACTGCAATATTGGAACTTTGAATGTTGCTTCGTATTTATCTGTGATGAAATATAATGCAATTGAAGTTCCGTTGACAACTGGATATTGGTTTTCCATTTTAATTCGCTGTCCTGGAGCTACATTGTTATTAAAAAGGAGCTTTCTGTTATTGTAAACATCGATCCGACATGATTCTCCTTCTTTAGATGTTAATGAACGACATTCGAATATTCTCCAATCAAACTTTCCATCTTGCATGTCAGCAACAGTTATAGAAATTGTAGTGCAATTTTTTCGATTCGTTTTTGGTGGACAAGTGATTGTCTCGTCTTGATAATTAATTTGACAACCACGAGCTTTTAATTTATGAAATGGAAAACTAACATCGTAAGTAACAGGATCGCCATTGACTCTCTCTTTGAACAAATCGTCCGCTAATAATGCTTCTGCGGTCTTAAAAACGAGAAAAAAACATAAATTGTTGTAAATTTTACAAAACGTCACTTTTCATGATCTGTTTTTATGCAAAAGTAAATTTCACACTATCTCTGCGCGGTAAAAAACTGGAAATAATACAGAAAGAAAAGCCTTTATAAATCTCTATTGTAGTCTTTGAGCAGCATAACATCATTCGACATTTTTCTTTTGATGTTAAATTGGTAATCCTTCAACATATCGAATGCTTCACCAATTTTCATTGTTGGAAATACATTTTCCATACCATAATGCAACGATTTAACAAGAATCTGTGCTTCTTTATCGCTGCATGTGGATGATGAATCTGAACCTTCCATGAATGACATTTTCGCCATCTTTCGACAGAAAAGCCGAAATATGTTACAACGCCTACAAATCCATGATCAAGAAGATTTGGCTGAACCCAAACATCCTTGAAAGGTCCACCTGCCTTCATTGAACCAATAAGTGAAATATCAATACCAACACCAGGATGCAATGGCTTTGAATTGTTGCCCATTTGCAATGCCTTGAGTTCACCAATCGGTGTTCTTTGCTTCAATTTGAGATGGAAGTCGGCTCTAAGGCGCTTCATAATTTCTTCAACTGTGTCATCCTTTGTTGCATTCGCAGCAACAGAAACATGAGAGAAACAGTTTGCAATATTGAAGTCATACTTCAGCAAAAACTGAGGCAAATCAATGCACGTTGCAACACCACAATTATCGAATTTGTCATTAAATGCTGCTGTAGCAATGATGAAGTTTGTCCAGTAATAGTTTGTCAAGCTCTTCAGCTTTCCATTGCGCTTGTATGTCATGAAGTTCTTCGTGTTTGTGTCTGCGCCATTTGTCAAAATGTAGCCTGAAATATGAAGTTCATTTTGACGGGCTGGATAAGCTCTTGTTAATCCAGGATCAACAGTGAAGAAGTCTGGTATTGGACCGTGATATTCCCTTATTTCTTTCTCGAATATATGATCAGCAGGAATGATTGTTGGAATATAATCAATTTCGTCGTCTTTCTTCAAATAATCGAAGAGATGTTGAATGTACATTTCATCGCTTGCCGCATGATTTATGTTGAGAACGATAGTGTCTTTATTTGCTCCTAATGATGCTAATGCTTGATCCAATGGCCTCGAGAACCTTGAAGACATTATTTTGCATAATTCAGAAAGATTTCTTGTGTTATCAGATAATTTGTATAAAGGAGTGTCTGCAGTAGTCTTATATATGTATTATCCATCCATTGCATGATGTAAGCCTGCAACAACACGATCAATTTTGTTTAATAATTTGAATTTATCTTTTGGATAATTCAGCTGGAGCGCTAACTGTATGAACATCTTGTTTTGGATGAAAACTTTCTCCCATCCAGCAGTTGCACGCTTAGAAATCATTTAAATGAGGAGAATAAAATCTCCGCTAAGTTTTGGATGTGTTGATCGTTTTTGTTATTCGCTGTTTGGTTTCTGAAATGTTTGGAAGGGAAAATTAGATTTATCTAGTGTGTTCGCTGAAAATTAAGATGAAAAGAAATTGATCAAAATTAAAATTAGATTAAAGCATAAATCATGGTAATTTAGTGCTATATAGATCACATGTTATCACCTTTTATTGCGAACTCCGATAATTCTCGGTGGCTCAAATATTTCGCGAATTATTTCACCTTTTGTTAAAATCTTGATGATTTCCTCGTTATCCGTGAGATCCATGACTGTCTTTCCGCTCTTTGTCTGCGCTTTCTTGTTGCTTCCTGAATCTAAATAAAATTTCACTAATTCCAATCTGTTGAACTTAACAGCGACAATTAACGGTGTCTCACTTTCCTGATTCTTTGATTCTATACTCAGACCATATTTCAGGCATATATTGACTGATTTAATATCACCATTCTCTGTAGCGATCAATAATGAGTTATTTCCTTTATCATCTTTGGCTTTTATATTAAATCCTTGTGCACACAAATATTCCAACATCTCTGGTTGTGAGTTCTTAACAGAAGCAATGCAAAAAGATTGATTTTTGAACTTCTTTTCGTTATTAAGGCCTTTAGCAGTTAGGATATTGAATATTTCTATCTGTCCATACTTACACGCTAATAAAGACAACTCTTTGCTTTTATATTTTTCAATAAGATAATTCATTGATTCAACATTTCCAAACATTATTGATTTCTCAATGTCATCAATTGAGAACTTTGAAATATCGATTTCTTTAAGTATTTGCAGTGGAGATGTCGAGCAAAGGAAGAAACCAAAATTAATTTGTTCTGTGATGATGTTTTGGAAATCAATCTTTTTCGCTTGGTATACCTTCATGAAAAGTGATGGATTCCAACCATCTGCAAATGCTTTTACTGCAATATTTGATTCCATATTTTTCAACATTTCTTCAACAACTGAATTTTGATGATAAATAATCAAGAAATCAATGAATTCAGAGTATTCTTCGACTTTCTGAAAATATTTTTGTATTGAAGAATCATTATTTGATATTGAGGAAATTAAATCTGATGTGTGCGATTTCTGACTGAGTAAGGCGCTAATTATCACGTTTTCTTTTAATTTTTTAAGCTTATTGAATATCAAAGCATCAATAGGATAATTTTCTATATTAAGAGTCATATTCGAGAGTTTTTGTAAGAAATTGTCGAAATTTTCTGCTTGTAATTCTAAAATTAAATTGGAAATTGAAGCCTTCGGTTCCTTTCCAAATATATCTATGTGAAACTGGTGAAACAACGATGCCTTATATAGTATCTGATGCATTGCTTTAGTAATCAAAAACATAATTAAATCCCTGCTATTATTTTTCAAATTGTCTTTAACAAACATCAATGTCTCGTCGTAACTATCTTTTGACAATTCAAAAATTGCATCTGTCAATTCTGTTTTAAACTGCAACTCTTGAGAAAGAAGAAAATCCATCATTATAAAAATTATGACACGTAAACTTGTTGTCAAATGAAATTTGGCATGTAAAGTCGAAAATTTTAGGTGTATTGAAATGTAAAATTTAATATTTTAGTTTGGGCTAAATGAATTTAGAAGCCACCCTGGATCTGTGGGTTGAAGCCTGGCTTGAATCTGCCCTAGGAAGCGAAGCATGGCTGTGGAGCGTCGCTGAAGCTTCCGTTGCCAGCGTACTGTGTGATAACGAATGATTTTTCTTGACTATATATACATGACATTAATGTGCAGTATACCTATGAATTTAATACGATGCTAATTAGAAGTTCTGATTATCATCATACTTTCATGTTAATGCATGTTTTCAAATTTGATGTGAATTCTCTTTGTTTAAAAATAATGTATATAGCATAAAGACTGATTGTATAAAAATAATGTATATAGAAAACAATTTATTATCTAATTAGCGCCCTCTTTCTTGAGTGGCAAAACATTAACAATCTTACCGAATCCAAGGGTTTCACCATTAGCTCTGACAATGAATGAGCCGAAGCTTCTTGACTGTTCGACTGTCTCTATTGGGATTGGGGAGTCTAGTACGAATGTTGCTTCAACGAGTTGGTTGGACAACACGAACTTGATACCCTTCTTAAGGGGTTGCTTCGTCTGCATGTTGATTGTGTGCGTGAAGCTTTCAACCTTGAGAGGAAGGTCAACAGCATGTCTGTGGAATACTAATGGTGTACCAGGGAAGATCGGCTTCTTGATATCAAATGTTCTGAACTGTGCAACGAACTTGTTTGCGACTTGCATCTTTCTCTTCGGATCGAAGACAGCTGCGCCGATTGAGATCTGGTGTAAATTTAATGAAGTCTGTAGTGTGACATCTGCGATATATCCTGCAGGTGCAAATTCGACTGGTTCTCCATTGATGCAAATGTCTGAAACTCTCACGAGTTGGTCTGCAGGAAGTACTTTGACGTTATCTCCGCATGCGACATAACCACTCTCCACGCGTCCGGAGACGATTATAGTATGATTTGAGTCTTCAATTGTCTCTGAAGCACACATTAAGAATGAAGAGTTGATATCATAAGAGTATGGCGGAATTGAGTTGATTTCTTCGATGATTGTCTTTCCTTTGTACCATGGCATCTTCTTTCTAGGATCGACCAAAACTTCGGCATTTGTAGCAACTGTTGGCACGAAATGAACGTCCTTCCATCCGACTTTCTTGAACTGAACGTTCAATGTTCTGATGACGTCCTCAAATGCGCTCTGGTCGTACTCCATTGAGTCCATCTTGTTGATGGCGACAATCAAGTTCGACACACCAAGAGACTTGCAAAGAAGAAGGTGCTCTCCCGCCTGTCCTTTTTCAACGTTTGGATTTGAGACATCAACGACGAGAACAGCTGAATCTGCCTGAGATGCACCAGCAATCATGTTAGGGACGAAATCTCTGTGTCCTGGTGCATCGAGAACTGTTATCTTTCTGTCCTCTGTCTGGAAGTTCGTCAGTGACACATCGATAGTGACACCGCGTGCTCTCTCTGTCTCATCTTCAGCCATGATCCACGCTAATGACTCCTGACCGTGTCCTGTGGCCTTAGAGTCAGAGATGATCTTGTCCATCTCCGTCCTCGATATGTTGTTCGTGAGCAGCAAAACATGGCCAATAAGTGTGGACTTTCCTGCATCAACGTGCCCGACGATGACCAGGTTGACGTGTTTCTTCTGGTTTCTGTTGTATTCCTCGACCTGTGCTTTAGTTACTTGCGTTGTTAAGTGTTGGTCCGCGGCACTGACGTCAGCGAGAGAACGAGACCTTTTGACGTCCTTCGGAGCCTGGCTCTTTGGCACGTTGGGTAAATTGAACTTTGTCTGCATTTTCTTCTTAATTGCTTTTCCAAATTCTCCTGATTCGAGGTTTTTTACTAAAATTGCGTATTCATAGTCTAAGTTTCTGTATGTACGAGTGATTGCTGTGTGATCACACTTAGAAATATCGTAAGCTTTCTTGAGTTTGTTGAATAATTCTTCGATTCTATCATAATCATTGTATTCATCCTCGGGGTCGTTGTACTCTTCCTCATCATCGTACGCGTATGGGTCATCCAAACTGTCTGAGTCAACATAAGCATCGTCATCATTTTCGTAAGGAGAGTACTTCAAATTTGCAACGGTCGCAGAGCGCGGAGGCGGTCCGCGACGCCGCGGAATGTCGTCATCGTCGAAGTCGTAATGCAACTTCTGTGAAGCTTTTTTGGACATCTAAAATTTTCTGAAAAGTAACAAGTCTCCAACAATGCATATTTGTCATGTAAAATATGTAAAGTGTCAAATGTCGGAATTGGATGCTCTTATTCATTTATTTCCTTTATACATCATTACTTTCAGCATATATTTCACTTAGCATGATACAATGAAAGAATACATATAAATATTTAAGTCTCATTGTAAGATTTCATTCAGCTATGTTCATCTTGAACAATTAACAGCTGTTAATAAACCATTTATTGTTCTCGCATTTTATTGGGATTTGAACGTATTGCAAAATAAATGTCCCATGTCTAATGATTCGTTACGTAATTCTTAATTACTAAAAGATGATATTTATGAAAAGAACTAAATAATAATACTTTATTCCTTCTTGCTGAAAGCTGTGACAACTTCCATGACAGCCTGATATGTGCATGCGACAGTGACGATAATTGTGAAAATACTGATGCAGCAAGCAATGAATATTCTATAGAATGGCTCATCGTGTTGATTGAACAGATAGAAGAGGCATGGAAGTAGGAAAATGAGTGCTGGCGTAAAAAGTCCGCCGACAATGTCGAAGAACAAAATTATGTTATCACTCGAAGCAGCAAAACCAGCAGAACCAGCCGTGAGACCAGCAGCCATTAGGATCCATCTCAGCGTTGTTGGAGGGTTGCCCCAGAACATATCATTGATAGATATTCTAGCTGCCCAAATAACAATTGGAACTGACAAAATCATGACAAAAACAATACCTCCAACAGTGATGTTTGTTAAAATATTTGTTTCGGAGTAAGCCTCAAGTGCGGAACCGTTCTTGAGGTTATCGAAGAGGTACATATATGTAAAAAGTCCGAATACATTGTACACAACGTACACAACGAGGTCTGTGAAGAAAGCGATAATCACGCCTTTCTTATATGTTGCGTCTTTCTGGTGCTCGAGTGTAGGATAGAGATTCATGTGGCAGTTGAATCCCATCGAGTAAACTGACATTGCTGTAATGAGAACAGGTGAGAATTTGAACCAAACGGCGTTAGCTGAAATATCAATTGTATGTCGCACTTGACCAACGATAAACCAATATGCAGCGTGAACAATGAGTAAAAGAATGCACGCGCTTGAGAGATAAGCAAGATTTTGGAGATATTTGATTGATTTCAGACAGACCAATGGGAAAACGAATAGAACAGCGAAAATGAGGATCCAAAACTGGTGATTTCCAAGTATTCCTTTGTCATCATCGTGATTTATTGTCTTTGGAACGAGTCTTCCAATCCAATGGCAATAAATAATGCATGATCCGAACTGAACGAGGAAAATCATTGTTTGTGGTATCCAAACTGTTCTTTTTCCGAACGTTGCCGTCATAAGGCCTTTGTAATCGTATGCTTTCGTGAAGTGTGACGCGAGGCAGAAATATGAAAGTGTTGCGAATCCGATGAATGCGAATAATAGAGACATAAGGAGTGAAGTGCCGATTCCTAATGTGTAGCAGTATGGAACCATGAGAGTTCCCGATCCTATAGCGGTATTGCACAATATTTGGACCGAATCGATGATTTTGGAATCAGCAGGCATTTCCTCCTGGTAGATATTCTCGTTCATGTAGTCATTCGGATCTGCAAACGTTGATGCCGATTGTAATAAAGGCTCTTTGTCGATATTTATCATTTTTAAAATTTAAGGGGGAACTTTGAATAGTTTACATTTTTACATATTTTGTCAATAACTCATTGCCAAATAAAGATATTTATATTTTTATAATTCGACATGCATTAGTTATATGTGCTTTCTTATCTATAGCAGTTATGTGATTTTTTATAGTCTCTAATATGCTGATTTTAAACATCAATTTTCAAAATTAAATTTGCTGTAACTTCATAGATATTTCATTTAGAAACTTTGTGATAGCATAATATGAAGGTATGGGCAATTGCCCACAAATGTATGTCGTCCACTTTTCAAAACATCATACTAACCGAAAAACTAAAGAATTCAATTTCGATGATTTTATGATTTATGCAATTTAATCCTTTTAAACTGCATCTATGTTATCACATTCATCACTTGCATAGCTTATAATTTTGTGAAATCGAATGAATCCAATCGCCAGCAGAGATGAGCAATTAGCGAAGTTGTTTTGCTACTACTTTTCCAATATTAAACTTCAACATGCAATACTTATATATTATAATAAGGATAAGACATGTGACAAAATACTGTCCTCGGAATTGCAGTTAATGGTTGTAATATTGATTAACATTGAAAATAAAATACCCTGCCATATTTTTTCACATCTCACCAAACTAAAAGGAAAGCTCCCGAAGGACAGCAAAATCAAATGCAAATAAAAATGTACCTATAGGGAATACATATGAATATTTTGAAATTTCACACCATTGTCTTGTAAATACTTGCATCTTATACAGTAGCCTGGGTTTATTCGTTTTCAGATATTGATGTTCATTTATTGTTTCCAGATCAAGAGATATATTCAACTTTAGTTAAAAATGTAAACTATTCAAAGTTTCCCGTTTAAGCATCGTCAATTAAAAATTTAAGGGTCGCCCCTAATTATATTAAGGTTATTTATGCAGCAGATTTCATTCTACCCTCATTTCATTTTTGCAATTTTGGAAATTCGTTAGAGTCATCCATAGGCACACCAAATTTATAAAGATTTGAACCTAAGGGTCATTGGCACTCCCTTTATAGGTTCCCATCATGCAGGAGCGATACTTTATCACTGTTAATTGTCCAGTGAAACATCTGCCTATAATTAACAAAGCGACATATAGCGATTAATCCAAGTAAGTGTAGAACTCTTCTTGCTCCTTCACGTTAGCACCCGAATCATTAACGAAACTTAATTAAAACGCGATTCTAAAATCAAGATTGATAATATTATAGTGACGCGAAAACCCGTCTACTAATGTAAACTATAGAAAAAAGAGCACTGTTTATAATTTCTTTTTTGGTTCAGGAACATCAAATCGGCTTTCTGAGTTGCAGGAATCAACACTTATTATGAAAGTGAAGCAAAGATTACGAGAACAAGGATCAATACTGACCTTGCAGAGTTTGTCAGAAACTTCGAAGCCCATACTACGCGCTCTTTCTCAAAAACAAGGATCAAAATTTAATCGATTAAAATATTATTGTTTGTTTTCTATCTAAAAACATTCTTTTTACCACCAACAACTCAATGGCTAGTCTAAAATGATGTCTTTACTGCTAAAAAAGCAGTTAGGCGAGTTTCCAACGTAAAAGACGGGTTTTTTCTTGGGACTGTATTTGCAAAAAAAAAACAATCTTATAAAATTATGCTATGTAAACTGTTTACAAATTTACATGTCGAAATAGGGTTATCTAGTTGAAATCTTATCGAATTGGGAATATCCTGTTTGTGAAGGATCTTCACAAACGGAGTCACCTAAGAAATCCTTTTGTAATGTGCTCTTGATAAAGTTGGGGTGAGATAAAGAATATTCTTCATACGAAAAAAGTGAATCCTGAAGAGCATCAATGAAGTTGAAATTTGAAATATTGATCAAAGGCGAACTCTCAAACATGTAAGTGATGTTCTGGACATTGTTGGAATTTGCATTATCTCATGAACAATCACATAATAATTAAGATTTAATCATAAACGCTCAATGCAATGTTAAATATAAGAGATCATATGATGTATCATCAATGTTTAGAAATTGACCAATTAATTGGAATTATCCAGCGACACTTTGTATACGTGTCAGAAAAACACAGAGCGGTTTATCTATATCACAAAATCCGCCAGATATCTAAAATTTTCCAATTGACCAATTTTAGACTTAGAACGGTTGTGACACTTTTATAAAAAATAAATATGGCCGAGAATGAGATTCAGGCGACGCCTGATGAAATCCTTATTGAAACATTACGCACGAATGTAGAGAAGACATGCCATGGCAACCTCGAGGCGCGTTTGGCAGGCGTTTCTACGCTCATCGACGAATTAAAGAAATCTACTTCTTCGATGACATCAGTTCCAAAGCCAATGAAGCACTTACTTCCTTACACTGAAGAATTAGTCCACGCATATAACACATATACAAACGATGAATTTCGTCATAAATTAGCAGATCTTCTTTCGTTGTTATCCATTATCAAAATAGACACGAAGTATGATACCCTCGTTTATCGTCTTCAGAGCCCAGTTGAAAATATCGGCTTCTGGGGCCACGAATACGTTAGATGTTTAACATTGCTCATTGTTAAAGCAAACAAGAACCCATCGGAACTCCCAGATGGTGTCAATACGCACGACATTTCCGATCAAATCGCTAAATACTACATGCAGCACAACGATGAGCCGGATGCTTGTGATTTACTTCTCGAGCTTGACCGCCTCGAAGACATTGTTCCACTTGTCGACGAGGAATCTCACAATCGTGTTTGCACATATCTTCTTCAATTATATAACTACAAACCAGATCCAATCAACACAAGAATCTTGAGAGTCCTCATCAGCATCTACGAGAAGCTCGGTAAGGTCAACCAGGCCCTCGTCATCGCTCTCAAGCTCAACGATAGAGAAAAAGCACTTGACATCTTCAGAAATTGCGAAGATAAGCTCGTTCAGAAGCAGCTTGCCTTCCTTCTCGCTCGTCAACTTATTGTTTTCGACGACGAGATGGACGAGGAAATCATGAACATCGCCACAAACATGGATATGTACAAGAGATACAACGATATCGCTGAGCACCTCGGCAGGAACAAACCAAAGACACCAGATGATGTCCTTCAGTTCCAGACTTCCATTGGTAACCAGCGTTCTCAGATTGATGACAAGAACAATCTTATGATTGCTAAATCATTCGTCTCTGCCTTCCACAACGCTGCTATCAAGAAGGATCTTTACTTCACAACATCCAATGGTGATGAGATCATCGACAGAATCAAGGATAAGGGTCGTGCTGTTGCTGTTGCTGCTCTCGGTATGTTGAACCTTTGGGATGTTGAGAGTGGTATCAACTCCATCATCAGATATACAGATGCCTCCAACACAGATCCATACGTCATCCAGGGTGGTCTTACCGGTGTTGGTATTATCTCTGCCGCTGTTAGATCTGAATTCGATGCTGCTCTTGCTATTCTCACAGACCCATTATCCACAACAGACAAGACAAAGGTTATGGGCGCCATCTTCGGCCTTGCTATGGCTTACGCTGGCTCTGGCCGTGTCGATATATTAGAATACCTCAAGCCACACATCCAGATTGATAACATTAGAGTTTGCGCTTTTGCTACATTAGCGGTCGGCCTTATCTTCATCGGCAACCCGAACGATGAGGCTTTGACATTAGTTTCTCAGATCTTGTTCCTCTTAAACGAGGAGCAGGCAATGAGTCCAGAGTACCTTCCATACTGGCCATTCCTTGCTCTTGGTATCGGTTTGATCTTCTTGGGTCTCCAGGGTCAGGCTTCTACAGCTGTTGATTTAGTCTCTGCTATCCCAGGCACAGTCTACCCAGAGTTCTTCAAGATTGCTATCGAGAGCTGCGCTTATGCTGGCACAGGCAACGTTTTGCAGATCCAGAACTTGTTGCAGGTTTGCACAGGCGATAACAACATATCACATGCTGCTGCTGTCATTGGTATCGCTATTGTCGCATTAGGCGATCCACTTGGCTGCCAGATGTCCAAGAGAATGTTCGAGCACGTTCTTCAGTACGGTAAGCCATATGCTAGAAGAATGGTTCCAATTGCTCTTGCTCTTACATCCATCTCTCAGCCACTTCCAGAGCTTGTCGATCAGCTCCACAGAATTGGCCACGATCCAGATATCACAGTTGCTAGAAACGCTGCTGTCGCTCTCGGCCTTATTGGTGCCGGCACAAAGAACACAAGAGTTATCAACACACTCTTCGCTCTTGAGGTCTTCCACAAGAATGATACATCAGTCTTAACACTCTTGAGGAACTCCGTTGGTTTGACACACCTTGGTCAGGGTCTCATGACATTATCTCCAACATACGGTGATGGTCTTTTGATCCACCAGGTCGGCCTTGGATCACTCCTTACAATTGCTTATGCTTGCATGGCTACAGAAGAGTTGCTCATTAAGTCTGATCCACTTCTACTCTACTTCGTCGCTCCAGCTATTGGCCCACGCTTCCTCGTCACACTCGATGAGAACTTGAACATCCTTCCACTTCAGGTCAGAGTCGGCCAGGCTGTCGATGTCGTCGGTCAGGCAGGTAAGCCGCGTACAATCTCCGGCTTCCAGACACTCGACACACCAGTCATCTTAGAGGCTGGCAAGCGTGCCGAGTTTGTTGAGAATACATATGAGCCTCTTTCACCAATCCTTGAAGGCTTTGTTATTGTCCGTAAGCGTGAGAATAAGGCAAACGAAGAGAAGATAGAAAAGTAAAATAATTTATAATCTTTATTTTTTAGAAATTGAAATTTTCTTTTTATCCAAAAGTCATCCATGATATTCATTTATATTCTATAAATACACATATTAATTTTGAATCTTTCACCAAATGTCTTTTATTGCACTTTACTATATTTATAATTTGATTTACAAGCATCTGTTTATCTCAATATTTCTTATGTCATCTTTCACAAACCCCACTTTAAACATCGATATTCTATTTGGTTTAAAAAATATTTCCTATCTTCTATCAACAATTCTCAATTCGTATATACCCTATGAGGATTCAATATATTTGAATTGAGAGTCATATTACAAATGATCAATAATCGATTTGAACCCAAACAAAAAATAACAGATCCGTAGTTCGACAGTTATCGATGAGCATGACTTGGTTTTTGAAGATTTTGGGGAGATATGGGAAAATAAATATTTATATCGTAATATTGGTCAATATGGAAGGAGATAATTTTTACATCCATAGCAATAGAATCCTGCATCGTAAATTTTAAATTTACTGGTGGTGGTGGAGAGATTCTTCCTGAACGACTTCCTCGAGCTTTGTAAGCTTCTTCATAGCACGGCGGTGTGTTCCGAGGCGCTTCTTGAGGAACTGGCGTGCAGCACGGCGGCGCTCGATCTTAATAAGATCCATTGTGTGGCGCTCGTAAGGCTGCCAGCCGACAAGCTCGTGGACGACCTTGCGGGCGAAGTTGACGCGCTTGCCGGATGAGTGGAGTCCGCACTCGCGCTTTGGTGGAAGTTGAATCTGTTGTTGCTCTTGCTCGGCCATATTGGAAAAAAGGACATTTTTATCGTCGGCATTTCATGATATTTTCGCGTGGATAGATTTAGATCTTTAAGGTTTTCACTTTTTGTAATATAATGGTAGTAAAATCTTAAGATAAAAATCATGAATTTCAAAATTGTTTAAAATCTGCATATTTTTACTCTATTATTTAATTATTTGCATATTTTGAAATCGTTTTATTTATTTAAAACTACTCAAAACAAATAGCGTAAGCAAAAATTAATGAAATTCACTTTATTTTCATTTCTTTTGAATTTGTAAAAATTTAAATATCTTCTTTTCAACAATATTCTTTATATCTTCTATACTAGCCTACGTAAGTAGAGCGAGGCTGAAGTGTTTTTGATGAAAGTTTTGATATAATTTGGAAATTTTTTAGAAATGAAAAAAAGGCAAAAAATGATTAGTAACGTATTTATCTGGAATTGATTATTGTGCCATTAACTCCTGTATGTAGTCGTTCATCTGCTGCATGTGTGCTTCAACACTCTGAAGAAGCTTGAACTGAGCCTTTGTGCGGACAAGGTTGTGTTCAGGGTACTTGATCTTGTAGTATGTGTCTCCGTTGATGTAGTCAGCGAGGAATCTCACTGTCTGCATGTATGGGAAGAGAGCTGTCGCGTAAGGAAGGTTGTCGATCTCGATCTGTGTGAGGAATGATCTTGCTGACTTCAAGTATCCTCTTGCGAAAGCCTTGAAGATCTCTATGTTGAACTCAACGTTGTTGAGGTCCTTGTCGTCCTCGAGGCCTTTGTTTGCTGCTGTTCTCAAGAAGTCGCCGAAATCAGAGAAAACAAAAGACGGCATTACTGTGTCGAGGTCGATGACACACAAAACTGAACCATCTTCGTCGAACAAAACATTGTTAACCTTTGTGTCACAGTGGCAAACGCGCTTCGGGAGCTTTCCTTCCCTGAACAAACGCTCGGCTTTGCACATTTCATCGGCGCGCTTCTCGAGTTCATCAATGTAATACTGGACTTCGCTCAACCTGTTTGCTTTGTTCTCTTTGACAGCCTCGCGAAGCTGCTGCATGCGGAACTCCATGTTATGGAACTTCGGGATTATCTCCTCAAGTTGCACAGTTATGTCGGCCAACATTGACTGGAAATGGCCGATTGATTCGCCTGTAATCTCTGAGTATTGAGCATTGACAACTTCGAATGTCTGCGAGCGTGGAATGAAGATAGCGACTCTCCAGTAGCTCTGACCATCGAAGAAATATGTCTCTCTGTTATCGCTTTTAACAAATTGAAGGACTTTGCGATCGACATCAATTTCGCCATTCTGAATTAACTTCTGTTTGATGTGGTTTGTCACTAATTCGATGTTATTCTGTAAAAGATCGACGTTTTTGAATATGGAATGGTTAATTCTCTGCAAAACATAATCATGCTTATCAGATTCGGCGGTAACAACCTTGTATGTTGTGTTGATAAGACCAGATCCGAACGGTACAATCTCAGATACTGTTCCTTGGACTTCAAAGTGCTTCACAATCTCATGAAGTTGATCCATCTAAATTAAATGAAAATGACAATTATCATTTTTAACATTCCGTTTGAGTGCTAAAACGCATCTTTTTTGGTTTTGTGAATTGATGAAGCAAAATTTTGATGCTTTTTTTCTTACAAAATCCGTCAACCTGACAATGTAAATTTCAATTTGACATGTAAATCAAATTTGGCAATTTTTGTCAAAAGGCATGAAATTAATAGTGAATTTGCTAATGCATATGTAAACCGCGTAAACGACATTGCATTCTTAAATCCCAGATTATTCTATCCTTAGTATTGATCGAAACTCGTTCAAATGCTGTTTTATTTTCAAATTATTCAAAATGTCAAAACCATCTTTTAGATGTAATTCAGTTTTACGTGGAAATATTCGATGTAATATTTTCGATCACAACTTCTTCATTTAATTATATTGAAGAAGTCTATATCTCTTTACTTCATGTTATTCGATTCGCTATTATGTTATTTATATAACAATAGAATTCAAAGATAAAATAATAATATGAAATTTACACGTATTGGATTGTTGATGTCGACAATGATCTATTTCTAAAGCGAAGGTAATTGATTGATTTGTCGAAGATAACAACACCTCCCTCGACAGCGGCTTCAATCAATTCCATCGGGTCATTAACCTGGACGTTCTCTATCTTGCAGTATCCGCGTAATGATGTAACGAAGTCACTGTATGAAACCATTGACTTTCCAACAAGTTTCATTGCCTCGATCAAAGGCTTGAACTGGGAATTAACTTGCTGCACAGGTCCTGTTGTAGCTGGCGCTTGTATCTTCTGCGTGCGGGCCTTGCTGGACTTAGCAACAGGTGGAGGGCTCTGCTCGATTTCTTCCTGTGGCTCGGTTCTGTTGAAATTCAGTCTCTTGTTGGACTCGAGGAGATTTCTCTGCGCGAATACAGGTGATGCAGCTGATATTGGTGATACCTGTGATGGAGGAGTGTTAACCGACTCGAGATCTTCAGATTCCTGTGAAAGCGAAGCTTGTTCCTGTGGCTCAGAGTCTTCTGAGTTGCGGGCGATCTCCTCGTTGTAACTGAATGAATCTTCATTGGCAACTTGGTGTTGCTGTTGCTGCTGTGATGCCTTTGATGACTTTGCGCTTCGTGTCTTCTTCGCTGGCGTTTCTTTAAGAGCCTCTTCTTCTGCCTGGAGATTTCCACCTGAGATGTCTCCATCGATGAGCTCTAAGTTTGGCCAGCTGTAGAGCTTCGTTGGAATCGAAGGTGGTAAGAAAGAAAAGTCGAAATCATCTCTGATGTCTGTTGTTGAGATGATTGTAAGGTTGGATGGCTGCTTCTGCTGGAAGAGGGAGAGCCAGACAGAGAGTTTTGTGGAAATGAGAACGATATTGAACTGCTTCTTTCCATTAAGTGAAGAAAGAAGATTTGCAATCACATCATAGAGTGCATACTCTCCAAACATGACCTTTGTGTTGAATGCAATGGATAAATCGTTAATTGATGCAGGAATTTGGTCAACTTGTTTTGCATAAGCGAAAATTGTTGAGAAACTACCTCCAACAATGTCTTGGATTGATGCAATAGCTTCAATGGATGTCGCAGTGCATGTTGCAAGATCCCAAATCAAAATGGTGGCGTTCTTTGCAGACATTTATAATTAGATACGTTTAAAAATTAAAAATCTTTACATGTCAAAAACGCAACATTTGTCATGTAAATATTTAACTTTTTGACAAAGATTTAAATGACATTATACTAAGCATTAAAAGATATTAGCTCAAGCTATTGATACATTTCAGCAAGTTCATTATTTCCTATATGTTAGAGACACAAATAAACTTGATTCATGTTATCGTAAGCATAACAGTGATTCTATCATGTTTTATCGACACTCAAATTACTTTATTCATTCAATATTGTGTCTATATTAGGAGTAATATATAATTAATAGTTTAACATAACAATTTATAAATATATACAAATAACATTATATGAAATAATAAGCTTGTAATATCAATTTTGCCATCCATTATCTGGGCGAAGCAAAATTGCTACATTATCTTCTGGCTTGATTAGTTTTTCAATTCCTGGATGAATGAAAGCAACACGATCTGGTGCAAACTTAATGCAGAACTTCATAGCTTGAACTGCGCTCATGTATGTGATCATGAAAATTAACCCCATTGAAAACTGAAAGATTTCACCAATATAACCTACTTCATCAGTGAAATATGTTGAACAGAGTATTCTGCATATAGCAAATATAACAACATTACCATAGAAATATGATATGCCAAATACAAGACGCCATATGCTCTCAGGCAGCATTTTTGTTTGTTTCATTTTCTTGTTTGCTTCGCTGTATGGCATGCTAAATAAAATGCAAGCAACATAATCGAATTCGCCGCCTAGAAAAGTCCATTTTCTAATGATTGATATAGGGTTTGCTGCTGTTCCGATTGATGTTGTTAAAGCGTGCCTAATGAAAAATCCGAGAATTCTCCACTTTGGATAATTCTCCCTATCATTGAATAAATACCAAGAAACGCATGTTCCGTATATAACCATGTTCATGGCATTATGCATTGTAAAGATAAACCAAATTAATGACGCAAGTGTATATATATAAAGCGTATAATTGAATATGTAAATGTACCCTTGAATAGCAAAGAAATAAGCAATCAAAACATAGAGAAAGAACTCGATTATATATATAAGAAAATTACCAAAAATAATGTTTGTGCACGTTCTTATGCATTTAGCAATGATCTTTTGTGATGACCACATTGACCAAAGTAGAAATAAGATAATTCCGTATACTATCGGGAAAATGCAGAGAAATTGATATTTTTTAATGATTAAAACTCGGCATATCAACATAGTAGTTGCGTAAAGAGCAAATAGGTACGAAAAGTTGACGTAAATTGTTGGAAATCCATATAAAAATAAGAAATGAATCACAAAACATGTAAAAGTCAATCCTGCAGATGTTAATGCTTCGCTACTTGTGAACATTTGAATATAGATATCCATATTAAAATCGATTGGATCTTTTACCTTGAAGATATAATAATATAAAATTAATGAAAGAACAGCAATAGTATTAATAATAAATATAAATGCCCAAATTTTCTCTTTGATTGTCCGCGGTTTTGCAAATACCTGGTCATACATATCCGTTTTTTCAAGCATTAACTTTTGGTACATTTCGTTTATTTAAAAAGTGACATTTCATAAAAGCATTACTAGAAGCAAAAACTCACAAAAAAAAAACCTGAAATAAACTTAACAAACTAAAGAAGGCACTTAACATAGGACTTAATCAACATTCCTCTATCAATATTATTCACATTCATCATCATCTGAAAAATAATGAAATTAATGACAATGAATGTGAAAAAATCACGAAATTAATGACTATGAATGTGAAATTTCATGAAATCAAAGGCATTCATCAGATAATTTAAAGATTCATGAATTATCTATTATAGAAAAATGTCAAAGAGTTGACTCATGTAATAGCTTTTTGTGATACATAATAAAGATTCTAACATTTTTAATTTAAACAACAACAGTTCCATCAGCAAGAACATTAATATATTTGATAGTGCCATCGGCTTGGACTTGGTGATACATTCTCATTTCACGAGGTTTGTTATTTAGCTTTCCTTTCTCAGCTAATATCTTCTCTAATTCTTCGAATTTAGCTCTTAATTTTTCGATTTCTGGTCTGAGGGATGTTCTTGGAGCAGTCTTAGATTCAACCATTTGCTTCAAATTCTTGTGTTTCGCTTTGGATAATTCCTCTGATGCAGTTGTTAATCTGTTCCTTAAATCGTCAATTTGGTTGAAACGAGATTGCGCTAAGTCTGTTATCAAAGCTCTAACTTCTTCAAGCTTCTGTTTATATGATTTCATTGAGTTGTCTAAAGACTGGTCAAAGACCTTTCTCATCTCGAACTGCGCACTCTGGGAGTCACTAATAACACCCTGGCTTTGATCCAATGCCTTTGCAGCTCTCTGTTCAAGAATGGAAATGCGACTTGATAAAGCAGCTGTTTTATCACTTATTTGTTGCAAAACGTGCGTCCTCTGTTGGTCAAGGAGCTCCCTGATCTCAGCTTTACTTATATTAAGTGTCTCTACAGTGTTTTGGTGGCTCTGATCGAGTTCAGACAATCTTGCTTGAAAATCATTGACTGTCTTTGTAATTGGAGAGATCGCTTTATATAAGTCGAGGAGATTTCCTGTCCTTGATTCCAACCTAAGGAACAATTTGTCAACATTGCTTTGCGCTTTATCGAATTCAGATTCAAAAGCCTTGAATCCGTCACTTAGAGGCCTGATAGCACTTGCGATACCATCCTTTTGTGTCTGTTCTTGCATTTTCGATATATTACGAAGCTTTCTTTGAAGTAACGAAGATTGATTTTTAAGCTGTTGTATTTCAGAAGCGAGAGATGAAACAGAATCGACAACACGTGTGATAGCGCGAGAGTTTGCTTGTTCGATTTTCTTCATATTTAGAGAGAAATTCCTGTCCAATTGCCTTATTTGAGAAACGTATTGTTCATATTTGCGCAAAGTTGTTTCTCTAAGGTTCTGAATTTGCACGTTCTGGCTCTGTATTTGTGCAGCAGATGGATCTGTCTTAGGAAGAGGCTGATTTGGAGGCGGTGAAGGAGTTTGAATTTGAGGAAGAGGAACAGGAGGACTAGAAGTAGGAGAAGTGACAGAAGCGGATGATGTCGATGTTGTATTTTGACTGGCTTTAGATGTGACGCTAACTTTTCGAAGGATATTCGGAATTTTAGGCAAAGTCGACATTTTATGAGAAAAAAAACGAAAAAACCGAAATAATCATCGTTTACTTGACAATATTTTATTTACACGTCAAATATAATTTTACATGACAAAAACAATCATTTCATTCATATCTCATAATAAAAACAAAACTATCCCAATTTAGAAATGACAAAATTATTTACATAGCAATCAGTAACATTCTCTCTTACAAAGCATGGAAAATAAAATACAATATCTATAAACTCAAATAAAAACTAGGATAGAGTTGAAACATCTTTCGAATCAGTCAAACACCACAATTTCTATATGGGTGCATTGTAACTATAGTATAAACTTATTAAATGAAGTCAATAAATGTTGTATTTGATATTTCATGTGTGTTTTGATTGTGTAGTATAAACCTATTGTTAACATTCTTGTGTAGAATGATAGTTATAGTAAAATATCTTCCAATCTTTCAAAGATCAAAAAATAATTTTTCTATTTCGAGAAAAATTATGGTAAAGCAGTGAGCTGATAGCGTAAACATGAATTATGTGTAAAGAAAATTCAAATAATAAGTTTATTCAGCACCAAAAACAATCTTCTTCTCGAGCTTTGAAGCCATTGGGAAGATGAGGTTGTTCTCGAGGTGGATGTGCTCGAAGAGAGCTGTGTTGAACTCCTTGATCTGGTGGTAAGCGAGCTTGTAGGAGTTGCAGCCATCAGCTGGAGCTGTGTAGTTGTTTGTGATCTTTGCCATGTGGAAGTATCTGTTTCCTTCGTTCTCATGCTCCTCCATCATCACTCTGATTGGATTGTCGACTGTCATACAGTGCATTCTGCCCATTGTCTGACCCTTAGCGTCTGCCTCGCAAAGCTGGTAAACGAATGGGAAGAGGACCTGCTCCTCCTTCTGGAGGTGGTTCTCGAGCTCGTTCAATGAGTTAAGGAAGTGGCTCTTAACTTCGTGAAGCTCTGGATGCTTATCGCCATGAACCTTGACGACCTTGCTGATGAGCTTGAGTGTCTCTGGTCCCTGCTTGCGGATATTCCTGTGGTGGACCTTGAGAACGTAATCAATGAGAAGATCAAGTGGCCACTTTGAGAATTCGATGCCATTTGACTTCTGCTTGACCTCATTGTCCCTGAGAGCGTCGATAACTGTGTCAAGTGGGGCCTTAGCTGTCTTGCATGCGTCAAGAAGTTTTGCAGAGCCGTGGCAGCAGAAGTCAATACCGAATTTAGCGAAGACATTGGCTGTTGAGAAGCTGTTGGCAACAATAGAACCGACAGACTGCTGTGCGAGAGATACTGTATCCATAAATGAAGTCAATTTATTTTCCCTTTCAATTGCAAAAAATTAGGGAAAGTATTTTCAATGTGCTCATTTAATTATTTGTGACCAATTGGGAAAACTAAATTCTTTCCCAAATCATTTCGTCAGCATTATATACTTCTCCTAAAACGCATGTTTATCATAATAATTTTGGTAAATAACTCATTTTTCAAAATTGGGAAAATATCTTTACTTCCCACTTTCATCATCATGCGTATAACTTCCAATTGAATCGTATATAACAACAGTTGGATTTCTGGGAATGCTTAGTCATATTTTAAACTGGCTCAACATAAATGAACGTATGGGCCTATCAAGAATTGAAGCCTAAGCTTTCTACACTATGTGCAGTCTATATGTAAATGGATCATCCCAAAATAGCGGCAATTCGAGTTTCGTAATTTAGAGATATCACACATTGCTACAATGTAATGTAAACCCAAATTTATTTCAGCATTTGCACGATGATTTGTAATTTGCAAGGCGAAAATTGATAACCTTATTTCACTAACTAAATCTCATTCAGCAAAAACTTTATAGAGTCAATTTGTTTTGAATATTATGACGATAAATGATTGCGCCCTATACATATTTTTATCAGCATGTGCAGGTTTAAACATTCATTTATTGTGGATATTATATCAAAATAAAGTTTATATCATTTAAACTTCATGGTACAACTTCAAATACGCTCCAACTGAATGCTGAATACAATATCACAAGACCGAACACATATACATACCAATGTTTTTAATTTAGCCTATTTAATATAAGAACATGAGGATATATTATCAATCTGACGATTTTGATTTCAATTTCATCAATATCATTTGTGTAGATATAGTATACGTGTTATAAGTAATATTAATAAATATATTTCACAAAAAATGTGATTGAACTACCATATCATGAGGCAATTTTATACATAGGATGGATATATCAAATCTATATAGGAAAATGTATGTCATTACATATTATTTGAAGATATACAACTTGATTACAGGTAATAAATATAGTAATATATATAAATATCACTACATTTTATATGTATAAATGTAGCATATGCGTGTTTGATTTGGTTTTTCATCGCTTGTGAAAATTAAACATGTATAACGGCAGAGATATAAAAGGATTGAAAGTGAAATATTGTCTGCTAAGTGACATTTAGTAATTTAAACAAAGATGAGATAGTGTTGTCGTTGACAAAAAAAGTCTGTGAAGGATTATTCAATAAAATTATCGAGTGTTTGGAGTAAGAGTTTCTAGATGTGATTTAAAATCGTATATTGTTTCATTTCAAGAGAGAAAAGACTATCATGATGGGAACAAAAATCATTTTCAAAATAGTTCGAGAATATAAGCGAGATGGCGATAGTAGATTTCATAGAAGCGATGATATCAGTGAATGTGATAAAATCGTAGACAAAGAAGACTCAATTAAACAAAACTTATACTAAAAACGTGGCAGAAGAAGTGTTGTGTTCGATCTTGTTAAAGAACCAAAAGACAAAACGTATACATATCTGACGCGTTAAATGCCGAATTTGCATAAGTAAATTTAAAAATAACATAAACTAACACGTAATGTTTCTCGGAGTGTTTCAAGGAAAGGCGCTGTATGGGTCTTCAAACAAAGAAAGGTTGCAGTTCACTTCGAAGAAATGATCTAATGCAAAGAAAATTTGGTCGAAGTTGTCGTTTGTGTTGTTTGTTGAAGATGTTGAATCGAAAGAACGAACTGTTTCTGTTGTGTTGATTTCGATCGAGTTGCTTGACAGTGATTGGTTGTCGATGGAGACTGGACTCTGCTGTTTCGTTTCTTCTTGTGGTGAAGGTGAGAACTCGGAAAAGTTTGTGGATGAGTTGACTTCTTGGCGGCGTTTGAGAACTTTGCAGCGGTTCTTGATCTGTGTATCTGTCCTACATGTGAAGTATTTTGAGATCTGAACCCACTTAGGACCAAGTGTATCAAGCAAGCGAAGAAGCTTCTCGTCTTCCTCGGAAGTGAATGGTGTATTAACAAGTTTTGGTGAAAGGTTGTAGAACCATCGGTCGTGACACTGACGGCTGTTCTTAGTACCAACAACCTGTGAGATCAGGTCCCACTCGTGTTCACCGTACCTGGAGACAAGGCTTCGGAGAAGGTTGTCCTCGCTAGCAATGAACTTGTTCTTAGGGGCATTCACACTGCGGAAGGGCTTTGTGTATATGGAGTATGCTGACATTTCCAAAAATGATTATTTCCTGCGAGTTTATCAATCTCATTCAATTCATAATCATTCTCAATTTTCTTTGACTTCTCAATAGTTTATTCATTTCAATGATGTATTTTTTCCGTCAATGTTACACTCTCATCTTTCATCGCAAACACAGTAGATTACAAAAGAGAAAACTTCATAAAGTTCTCAATTGTTTCTCCCCATCGAAATATTTCTCATTGAATTCCAAAAAATTTAATGTTTGTTGCTACATTATCGATGTGGATCAACATTTCGAAGAATATTCCAACGTACGTAATTTTTTCTGAATGTGACGAGGAATTCGATTTTTCCGCGAAATATCCCATCAATGACGACATCCAAGCAGATGTCACACAAATCGTAAATGAGCTTTTGAGGACTTTTTCGCCCTTATGATGAATTTTTTTATTAGTGTTTTCCTTTTCCTCTTTTTCTTTTACACTCTGACAAAGAATGCGTTTGCAAGCATGTATTCGATGTTTAGAGCAAAATGTGATACTTTCTACAACAAAACAAAAAAATTTCGACATCTTGATTATTAAAACATATTATATAAAGCTGAATGCGATGATGATAATATGATGGCTTATCACCTGCATATGTATCCTATTAAATATCAATACCCAATCTGTTCATTTTTAATAATCCTGATTTTATCTCGTTATTATTCACTTGATTTGTCCATTTTCAACGCAAACAAATCAGTGTCTACTAAATGTTTGATTTACAGGATAAAAATGTGTTGCTTTTTATTCGCAAAATATTTAATCTTAATTTGCAATCCTTACTTTTCATCCACACAGCATGCAAACAAAATGAGTAATGATAATCCGTCAGTTAACATCAAAATAAATCAAGACATTTTTTTGATATAATATTGAATAATATATTTTTCATGCTTTATGTATCCACAGCATTTTAGATGGGAAAATTATTCATTTGCCACCAAAATTAGACCTTAAATATTCATACTGGTGGAGAAAAATCGAGATGTTTGAGTAGGCGTAGAAAATTCAGTGACGCCCCCTTTAATACTTTGGGTGAATAACCCTACAATGTATTGAAAAATTTGAGATTTTGAGATTTTTGGAGCATCACATTGTAAACCTAAAATAAATCAATTTGCATTATTTATTTTTCAAAAATTTCGATATTTTTCTATTGAAAGATCAAAAAACACAAAAAATAACTTAAATAATGTTCAAAATATCATGGGGTACTCAATGGATAGAAAATAAAACGGCCGATCAATCTGGTCGGACAATTTCCGATCCGTAATTTTCTTATTTTCTAATTCTTTTTCAATTTTTACGGATTATTCATTGATTTATCATAATTCCTAAATTGCAATTGCAAAATATATTATTTCTTGGTATGAAATATTGCAATAAATAAAAGATGCGTTTATATTGTATTTAGAAATCGAATTCAATGTATATAATTATGAACTTAAATATCAAATATCAACGTATTGTTGCATTATGTTTGTGATGCAATCTTATCAAGTCTCTTAATTCCGTTCTAAATTCTAGAATAATTTTCTTGTGCCAAATATATATATATACGGAATTATTAAGCATTCATGCGACAAAATTCATAAGTGTCATCCACAGAGAAAAACTTTTAAACAGTTTCATCCAATAATGATACTATATATTCAAATATTGCAATTTTGAAAATTTTGAGAGGTGCTTTTTTCCAGTGCCGATATCGAGATGAGGAAGTCACCGACAACACCATGCTCTGACCTTCTGGCTGTGATGCGTTGCTGAAGCAGATGCTAAGAAGTACGGATGATCATAAGAAATGTCTAAAATTCGTCGAAATGCTATGATATGAAATTACAAAAAACGAGCAAATCCAAAATAATTACAATAATTAGATATAAAACTAAAAGGTAAATTCATGTTACGTTTCAATGAAGTATAAAAAGTCATTACATAAAGAGATAAAGTCGATTTAATTTGGAAAATTTAAAATCACTTTTTCTCGAAAATTTCTCCATTAATGCATTAATGTTGTTTTCTTTACCATATCCATTTATGAGTAAATTGTCCAAGTTTAGTCTATATATAGACAAGGTCGACGAGATGATCATCACAGGCGGTGTGGCTTACACATTCCTCAAGGTCTCCTAGGGCACACAGATCGGCAAGTCCATCTTCGATGAGGAGGCGCCAAGATCGTCATGCAGCTCCTCGAAAAGGCTAAGGCCAAGAATGTCAAGATCCACCCCCAGTCGATTTCAAGATTGCAGATGCTTTCAAGGCTGATGCTAATGAGTGTATCCAATTTGACTGGATGGGTCTCGATATTGGTCTAAAGACGATCGCTTACCTCCAGGAAGTTGTTCTCCGCGCTAAGACACTCGTTTGGAACAGCCCAGCTGGTGTTTACGAGTTCGAAGACTTCAAATATTTGATGTTGTTGCTAAGGCTACAGCTGCTGGTGCTTTCTCACTGTTATCAGTGGTGGTGCTTCCCTCGAACTCCTCGAGGACAGTCCAATGCCAGGCCTTCTTGCTCTCTCTGAGAAGCAGTAAACTTTTCTCCTTCTTTTGCTTTTTTAAATTACAATTAAATATATAAAATTTATTCATGATCGAAATAAGTCATCGTGGCAAGAGCAATACCTGCATCACGAAGAATCTTGCAGTTGCTTTTTGTTTCTAGCGTTGGAACAATTTTAGGGTCAAGAGATTTCTTAATTTTAGAGATAAGTTTTGGATCGGATGTCTTGACAGTAATCATTTTTTGTTCCGTGTTTATTTGGTCAGATGGTAGTTTCAAATTTGTAACAAATTCTGGCCTCGGACATATGTGTATTAATAATGGGTAGCGCCTTTGAATCGGAAATAGTGCATTCCAAGATTGAAATTTGGCTAAATAATAATTAAATCCATCAGCAAACTTTCCAATGTTATCGTAGTCGAAAATCACTAAAGAGCTAGATGCCATAGCAGCAAAGATTGTTCTTGCAATAGAAGCACAGTCAGAGGTTGCTAGAGGCCTTATGTACATGATTAATGTGACATTAACATCAGTGCTTATGATGGTTTATTTTGGCTGTCACATAAACGCTTCCATTGTTCGTAGGAATAAATGGAACGTCGGTGAGTTTAGAGAGAAAATCTGATTTCCCAGATTTGCTGAAATCAACATAAGTGACAGATATTGATTTCTCTTCGCAAAAATACCGAAGAGGAATGCAATCAGGGAATTTTCTTGCAATTTCCAACTTGATTTCACTTTCAGAAAGCTTACGATTCATTATAAGCGAGGATAAATCAAACCATTCTTGTGGGATTGATAGTGCTTCGACAAATGGGTTGCCTCCTTCTGCAATCTCGCTTGTTGTTTCGTGATCTTCTGATTTTGTTGTTTCGTCCTCTTCTGATTTTGTTGTTTCGTCATCTTCTGATTTTTTTGTTCTGTTCTCTTTTGGTTTTGGAACAGGTCTAAGACCATTATAAACATAATAACAATTGTTGTGAAATCTATCATATTGATAGAATATTGACGTGTTTTCGTCGAATCTGAGTTCCTCTGACCTTGGTGTTTTTCGATCATCATTAAGTATTACAAGAGCGCGTGCGAAGTAAGTATTCTCAGTGGCAATATTAACTGGAAAAATACCTTTGAATCCATATGGGATGAAAAGAACTTGGAAATATGAATTAGCGTCTTTAAAATTATAAATTGTGCTCTTACCAAAAAGAACATACCCTGTTGAAGATTTGTATAAGCATTCTATACCTTTCTGAATTCTGATATCAATACTTGGTATGTAATCAATTAGACTGTCAAGATGATAAATTACTGATCCAGGAAATTGCCTGTAAATTTTGATTGAATCGAAGATGAAATCATAGATATCAGAAAAACTAACTTTGAGGCGGCCATCATCCATTGCTTGGATGAGCTTAATGTTTATAAGTACATTTGAGCTGTCAACTTTAGTTTGCTGCTTTTTAAGCATATTAAGGAAATAATCGTCATAAGTTGTTTGATCTTCCTGAAATGTCACCCTTTTTTCATATATCTTAGGGATGATTTCACTGTAGTTCAGTTGCTTGACATTGATAGTTTCCAATTCTTCATTAAAGGCATCTTTATAAAGCTTACGATTGCTTCGACAAAAGCTGTTGAAAAAAGCACCAATTGACTCAATTCTGAGATCTCTGCTGTTTCTAGGAGGTTGATAATTCTCGAATGAAAAAGAAATTCTTTCGCATAAATTTATGCATCTAAAAATTATTATCCAAAAATCATTAATATTGTTAACAATGATGTAGTTTTTGGATAATTTAGATGCAATATAGATGCAGTCATCTACTTTGACAGGTTCTGTAGTTTCGCCATAATTCTCGTTTTCTTTTTTCGTTTCTTCTTTCAGTACATATTCATCATTTAGATGAAAAATTTTTTTATAAAATTTAATTATATCGTCGCGCACCTTCTTATCTTGTTCGGAAATATTGTCTAATTGCAAAGCTTTTTGGAATATGAGTGTTGATATTATTTTTTCACCTTCGAATTTGTATTTGATTTTAGGAGGATCTGTGTCTTTACCAATGTAGCTAATGTACGCTTGTAACTTTGAGACATTTTCGTATTTATTTTTGAATTCATCAAATAATTCTTTATGAAAATTGATTTTAGGCTTGAAATAAAACTCGGGACCATCTTTTATGATCTCAAATATCATTAGAGTTTGGTAATCTTCATTTGCCATATGCATAGTTGAATATTTCATTTTTGTTAAACCAATATATGAATGTTTTGAAAATGCGACGATTTCTTCGCCTTTTTCGTTTCCTCCCTCAAAATATATGAATTCTGTTCCATTAAAAACGTATATTTTTTTGAATTCGGTTTTTTCAATCGTCTTTTCGATTATTTTAGAATCTAGAAGAATTCCAAATGTTTGAAATTGATTCTTGACCATGGTGAATTGTGACAAATTGTGTTTTCTTGCAATAATTTCATCGAAACTTTCGCCTTCTTGGGCTTTGTTGTCACCTAAGCATTGCTGCAGCAATACATGATGAAACTCAATCGCGATTTTATCAAGTTCCTCGCATGCATAATAGTGTTCCCCAAGTGTGATCATTTTGATGGAAAAATTATATGTCGGCAAATTTGATGTTTTACATGTCAAAATTAAGAATTGTTAAAGACAAACTAATTATCCCAATTTCAAGCAGAGCACCAAACAAAATAACTATCCGTTTATGAAGTTAGCAAGATTTCAATCCAATAATTATAACAATTAGATTGTTCTTCGCACAAGGAATGTATGGAATTATATCTTCAGAAAAAGATGCAGCAATTCACATATTCAAGTATATTGATGATGTTCTCTCCAGCTTCGATGATCCAACGTTCTTTGGCGAAATAACAATTGGTGTTGACACTGATGATAATGTTGCGCTCAGTGAATCAAAGCTTGAGAATAAAGAAGTTGCTGTCATCGGTAAAGTATTCGATAACGCAGCTCGTTTGTCAATGATTGGTGATGCAGGAACTGCATTCATCACTGAAGCTGTCTATAACCAAATTGCAAGTATTGGCGCGAAGTTCATTTCGAAGAAAGACTTAATTATCAGAACTTATTACGCAGTTGAACCATTAGAAAGATATTATAAAATAACTATATTTAGAATATTTTCCTTTATTCTTATCGATCATCAATTCCGCTATTCTTCAATCAAATAAAAACAATTCAAATGAATTAAAAACAAATCATAACCTAATGCAAATCAATACAAAGATTCATTCTTCAAACTTTCAAGTTTAATATGAAACATATGTTGAAATATGCGAACAGTGTTTACAGTTATAGGTAATTTGCATATTAAGATTAACCAACAGTGTGAGAGTAACTTTAATTCTTATGTTGTCTTAAATGGTATCAAAAAAATTCGATTTTGCATTTTTGAGCAACTTCAGATGTTCATATTTTGATGAATTTATGATTATATGATAAATAAACATCACATATCAATATATAATTATGAGATCTGTATATATGAATGCCACATTGATGAAATTCAAATCTTCAATGAATGAGAAGAGATTTTAATGCCACTTTTGGATAGATACATCAAAAAAGTGACTTCAAATATATCAAAGGACATAGAATTAACACATTATCACACGTGAACCGGCAAAACTAGCCCCAAACACAGTATTCCCTGAATTAATCCACTCAAAATATTAAATTTGGCAAAATTATAACATATACGAGAAGTTTTCTTGTTCCTTTCACAATTAGCATGTGTTGCTTATGCATTCAATATATCCAAGTGCTTTTGGGCTAGTTATGATAAATTTAGGGCAAATCTTTGTCGATAAGAAAATCAAAGTGTGTTTGAAGAGTTTTTCACGCGTATTTATTAAAAATAGTGTTTGGACAACATATTTAATACAATAAAAATCAATGTCAGGAATAAATTATTCTTGAATAAGTTTTCCGAGTTCATTATAGAGATTACGGAGTCCATCGCAGACATAATCTTCGCATTGTTCGATTGATTCTCCGAATTGTTTCGCGATATCTTCAATATGAACGAATGCCTTTGCGAAATCGAGGAATCTGAGATCACACTTTTCAGGGTGAGCGGCGTCATAAACAACAACGATTGAGCCACTATATATTCTCAATCCAATTTCGTCGTGAAGTTTCTGAAATGCATTTGCGAGTTCATCGAGTTTCT
>JALKBU010000500.1:0-36461 GCA_023091735.1 Trichomonas tenax
ACAACTCTTACCCTGTCAAAGTTGAAAACGGCGACAGACGTTATGTTGTTCTTTCGTGCAATGGCAAGTATAAAGGTAATCATGACTTTTGGACTAAAATGTTCTCATCATTTACGAACGAATTTTACGAAAACCTGATTACCAACTTCATGAAACAAGAACTCAGCGATTTCAATCCTCGTAATATTCCGATGACTGAAGCCAAACAAGATTTGATCGAAGCATCAAGAACACCTTTGGATTTTTGGATTTGCGAACATTACAATGATTTGATAAAAGGAATTCCTTGTTCAGAGGCTTTCGTGTCACTTTTTCGTGACAACATTCGGTACGTGACACTCAATTCGAAGAAATATACCTATGCTGAGTAACTTTTGTATTTTGATATCATTTATGAAAATACAGATTCGCAGTGATCTCTCCCACAGAACTATCGTCGAAAGGATGGACTTGCAGAGGCGCATGAAGAGGTGCCAAAAGAAATTGGTTCAAATCATGCCATGCTTGCAGAATTTGATTCCTGCACCGATGACTAAACAGAAAATCATGGATTTCATCAAGTGCATCAATGCTCTAATGCTCGCCAAACTCGATAGAATGGCTATGAGGCAGAAACCAGCACTCTTTTGCTGGATTTCAGAAAATTGGGAAGGAATAGAGAGCGCTTTACAGGCACAGCCCATAAAGCCAAAGGAGACAATCATCCTCCCGCAGATCGATATGGATTCCATCTTCCGCAGTATTGAATATGAGCCAAGTATCTCGATCGATTTCCCTCTCCAGGATGACTTTGCTATGCTTTGATATGTTCGTTAATGACATCCTTTGAATTCTTGTTTAATTACTGACATCGTTTGCGTTTTTTAAAATTATTTATAGATTGGTATATATAAATATTTATTTATGTATTTGCAACTCATTAGCCTTTTTCCTACCTTCCTTTCATATTCCAATGTTCTCATTTTAGATATAATTTAAATTGAGTTTTAATTTCATGGTAGATTCACCTTTTGTGAATGAACTACAGCTTTCTTTACGTAAGGTAATATGGTGCCACGCAGGAAAGTTTCGCAATATTTATATTTTTTAATCTTGATAGAATGGCATTTTAAATTGAGAGATAAGCGTTGAGCTATGTTCTTTCTGAGACATATGAATCCTTTGTATCGTATTCTCTACATGTTGTCGCTCGTTCATTGATTTGAAAATTTAATATCGTAAAAATATAGTTCAAAACTAGTACGAACTCGTCTATTTGGATGCTATATAAGCCAATGAAACAGGAAATGTGTTCCAAAATAGTTAATAGAGATCAAATAACATTTAAAAAATAAACATATGAGTACTATTATTAGTAAATCCTTGGTGAAAAAAGGAATAGAATGATAATCTGAACAATGGCGAGGACCAATAACAAATAAGTCACCGCTTGTGTTGATTGAAGCTGATGCTGTGCCATACAGCTCTCGCTGTTGAGCGTTCTCAGCGTCCAAAGGAGCAAAGCAGCCGCACAGTACAAATACGAGAGCCAGAACAAAAGTTTGCTCCATGAAAACAGAGAAACTATTGTAATATAGAAAGTAACGCATGAAAAGTCGGCGAGGAGTGACAAAATCAGATATGTACCTTGAACACCAAGCTGCTGGAACAAAAATCTCGAAAGAAAAACCTCAATCAACAATATCGATACCAACTTAATAATATTGATATACAAACGATCCATTGAAAACTTCTGCTGCATGCCTTCAATCACCGATGTGATGAGCATGTAAATGAAGCAAAAAACAAGTGGAGTGTATAATTCCGGCGCATTTGGATTTTCAATAGGAATACACGTTTGTCCATCCTGTACAGAACGCGACCAATTCTTCACAATGAACGGACAAGCGAGATTTTTAATTCTGTGCAAAATTGTTGCCCGCGTAACAGCGAAATAAGGAGGCATTAGTGACTGCCCCTGTTTAAAGCTTTGGCTGATCTTCTGCGCGCTTATGTTCTGCAGCTCTGTGGGAATTGGGAGTCCGTTCGCCAGCAACTGTGCGTACTTAAACACGTCCGGAGACATATACGGATTCCCGCTCTGTGGAGGAGGCGGCTGCTGGCTCTGCTGTCCTTGTTGGTCATTGTTTTCTTGATAAAATCCGCCTGATAACATAAATTAAAAATAATCATTTCGATTTTTTTCATATCAGTTTTATATTTATCCTTTTTATTTGATTTTTAGATATAATTTTTATAATAAACGATATTAACTCGCTAAATATTGTCTAATTTCCATTTTTGGGTGAAATTTTCAATATTTTCAAATAAGGAAAGGGAAACACCATGACATCACTTCGAATATAGAAACATTTGATAATGTTTTAATATATACTAAACAACGAACATATAATTCTTCTAATTCAAAAACTTCAATAAAAAAGTCACGAATCTAAAGTCTATGCTTTAGAAATCATCATTAACTTTTCTGTAAATTATGAATTTTAATGTGCTAGAGCTATTGAAACTATTTTGTTATAGAACTTATTGAATTTTGATTATAAAAACTGTATTTCAAAAACTCCACTTGATAGCCAGTATATAACGGCTAAGGATTGCATTATTTTAGCTCTATTAAGTATTTACATATAAACAAAAAAAAATCAAAATGTATTTTCATTCAAAAAGTGGTATATAACAAAATAAGAAGTAGACATACGATATCTAATCAAATTGCTTCAAATAGTCTTGTTGCATCGCAGAAGATCTTCGATCAGGCAACATAAACTTTTCTCTCATGGAAGACTGATACTTATGACCCGCCTTAGCTAATTCACTCAAGAATGCATTGAAATCTTGAACCTTAATTTCAGATGTTTCTTCTTTTTCCGTAAAAATATCTTCAACAAGCTCTTTTTCAACGGCTTGAACCTTCTCCAAGCTATCCCATGCAGGAGGGATGAAAAAATCATCTCGCTCACACACTTTGTCCCAAATCGCTTCTTGGATCTGCTCTCTGTGTGCTAAACTTAAGCAGAGCTGAAGGGCGCACGGAGCATGTGCCAAAGTAATGGCTGCGCCATAGTGGATGGCCTCTTCGCGAATGTATTGCATAAATCCGTCGAATTTTGGATCCGAGTATTCTTCGATTTTGTCGTCGAATGTCGCAACGAAAATTGTTGGCAAAAACGTTCTTTTTGTCATTGTAGACGGAGAATGAGCAATTGGTTCATTAGAGCAGATCGTAGAGTAGTACTTTTCGAGGTTGTTCTGGTATTGGGATTTTCCAAACTCTGAATTAAGTGATTCGAATAATGGTTCAACAATATTTGATACTTGATTGGCAATATGATTTGGGTGACTTATGTCGAACGTGAAAATGATAATGGATTTGTCTATATTCGCTTTTACTAATCCTTGTAATAAAGAATTGTAAGAAGAGTCATTAAATTCGAAAACGTGAATAAGGTGCTTGTTTTGGTACGTGATTTGAGTGTATTCATACCCGAATGTCGACCTCGTTTGCAAAACTTTGATTTCTGGGTCAAAGGATGCAATAAAGGACGATTTTCCGCTTTCGTGGCGGCCAATAACGAAAAAGAAGCACTCCTCGAGCTCTGCACGAGAACCACGCGCGAAATCTAAGAGTTTGCTCAATGAGTCATTCATTATAAAAAGTGACAAAATATAAAAATTTTAATGACATTTTTAATTGAAGACCGACAAAAAAAATATAAAAATTACATTACTTAGCTATAAAATGTTGGTATTATGTTACTTGATCTTGGGTTGCTAGAGCTTCCGCTGGAAGAGAATGATCTAGACTCACTGTATGAAGTGCTCTCGCTCGTATCATAGTCATAGCTGGATGAAGAGTCGTCAAACTCTGAGCCTTCCTCGTTTGGCTGAAGCATGCCCTTCCTTCTGATCCATATGATGAGGGTGCTGAAGATAACTGCAATAAGACCAAGATGGTCGAGGATGATGATAGCGCTGAATGCCTGTGAGAAACCGTATGTAACAACATGACAAATAACGCTCATGGCAAGACCGAGTGGTGCAAGCTTTGTTTGATCAAAGATAACTCCTGACTGATCAAGGAGTGAAACACCGAGGTTGTAAATAAGCTTAGAAACACGCCAAAGTGGTGGAATAATTGTCTGGTTATAGTACTCATCAAACTTGGATCCGAAACGGTTGATAATCCACTCGACTGCAGTATTGCGGGTATTGGTATATCTGTCTGGCAATGAGGTATTAATATCTATCTCTATCTTGTCAAGAGCAGCATTTAAATCGCTTTTGTCTTGATCTGGTAGACTTGAACTCTTAATTTCAGATCTTACACCTTCAATGTCTGTTTTAGCATTAGTTGGGTAACCATCAACGTCTTCAATGCGTTCTGGGAGCGTATCAGAGATATCAGTCTTGCTGTTCAAGAGTTGCTTAAGTGGATCATGCATAATCTCGTTGGCTGAAGCATTGATCTTGTCTAATCTAGCTCTGAGACTGGATGGATTCAATAACTTTTCTCTATCGATAATGGAGTTCAGGTTCTTATCGGTCTTAACTGACTCCGAGATATCTGTGATGATGGTAGAAGAAAGACCTTGGAAATTGATGATAATCGGATCAACATCAAATGAAAATGTTACACCCTCAACATCGAATTGCTGTTTAACAGATAAATTGATCTGCTCATCCTTGAAAATTTTACGGACTGGAGGAATCATGCCATCTAAACTGAAAACAAGGTTATGGAGAAGAACACAGATAAATACAACAACAAAGGCAACAATGCCAATAACCATATAGAAAATGACCCCTGAAAATACATGGCAGCATGGACAGCAGCTGGCTTGGCAACGACTGCAGCAATTGTGGCCACAATAGATGCACCATGTGGAGCAAATGATGATAATGAAGGCAAGTGCGCCAACAGCAACGAGAGAGTAGACTGGCTTTTCAATCTTTTGCATGAGATCCGTTACAGAATCAAGGAAGTGTGAATCGAGGTTAAGGAATTCATAAAAGTCTTCAATGGAGCTCAATCTATTAAATTCCTCATAAAGATACGTAAAGTTGCTCTCGAGCTCGTAATTGGTGATTATGCTAGTGTATGCATCAGCAAAGTTAGCTTGATCATCAGCTGCTCTCTTTGTTTTGCTTAGCGCTTCATGGATATCGGCAAACTTCTTGTTGATAGTTTCTTTAATTGTTCTAATCTTGTCATCAAATTGAACTCTTTTTTGGATACCCTTTGATGTTGCAAGTGAGTTGAAGTCATCAATATCTATTTTGAGTTTTGTGAGAGAGTCATAAAGTGTATTGTCATCAGTTATTTCAGTAGAACCATCGTAACCAGTTGTATCATTGATTGTATCCGCAACCTTGTTGACAGACTCATTAACGGAATCAATTAAAGCATCAACAAGACTGATAACATTTGGCTTGATGTTTTGTGCAAAGTCTACAGTTTTCAAAACAATGTCAAGTGCTGGCTCGTAGATTGGCTGAACTACAGATTTGTTGAGTGAATCATACAAAGTATCATATGCTGAGTCAACGTTAGCGACAATACCGTATGTTGTGGAGAATGGAGCTAAAATGTAGAAGAAGCAGACTGCGCAAACAAGATATAAGATAGATGTAAGGATCATGCAAATCTTTGTGTACCAGTTTGGAGCTGTGGATTCCTTTGCCTTGCAGCAGCAGCAGCAAAAAATGAGGTTAACAAGCCAGTAAAGAAGAGCTATTATACCAAAAAGAATTAAAATAACGCATGAGAAAACAGAACCAGCAACAATTCCAAAGAATTTGTTATTAGGGATCTTTGTGTATTCCATAATTTCATCTTTCTTTTCGTTCAAGATACCTGATATATTGGCGCCTAACGCAGAAAAAGATTCTGATGAAATTTCGCTAATTGCTCCTTCGAGTGGTTCTAATATTTTCGATACGATGGTTGTGAAGTTTAAGTCTGAGTAAACTGTAACACCCGCAATTTGTTTTCCATGGAACATCTTTCCAAGGGCAATAGTGGCCTTAGACCATAGGTTGAAGCCTCCGTAGAAGTTTGGATAGTTGGGGAACGTCCATTGGGCGGCGCATATAGTGAACAACAAACTCATTATTTTTAATAAAAAAATAAAGATAAAAAGCATCACAATAATTAGAGGCCTCTACAATCGTGTATGATTATTTAGCGGGAAAAGCACCAAAACTGTGCTCATTCAAAAACCTAATAATTTTGAATTAGAAGCGGCGGTTGTTACACATCCGTGGTTCTTTTATCTATATTATAATGCATTTTGTAATCCAAATTTTTTTGTGGAAGATCTCAAAAATCTCAACTTCATAATGCTGTTATTTATGATTTGGATTATCAACACATTCTATACGATTAAGAATTTTTATTATTATCTTTTGGAGGTTGATTCCATACTTGTGGTCATCTGTAATATTCAAATATACAGTGCAGTGAAAAACAAAGACTTTTTTCCACTGCTCGGATTTTTTCTTAGCACTTTTTATTTATTTCAAGTAAGGATATCTGTTTTGGGGGTGCCGGAGGTGCCTTTTTTTGTTTCACTGGGGAATTGGGCCTTTAGTTAGGGGCTGACTCAATAATAAAGGGATGTGTTATATTTATGAGCGCGTTCTTACTACGCCTTCTTTAGTACACTGTACAATAGGGCACATGAGAGCAACATTCAGCAAGAATCTGTTCTGGATTTGAACCCAAAACTTCTAAGATTTTCTCCGGAATTTTCACATCTTAGGCTTTTTGCGCATCTGTTGTTTGCTTGCTAGACCATCTTATACAACCCCTACTCAAATTCGCATCAAAATATGACGAAACTCCATTTTTTGCCGAAATTTTTACAAACTACATTCTTACATCTGAATTAGATGGCCTTATGATTTTGATATACACGCAACCTTACAGCTTGATTGTTCGGCTTACTTTTAATGACTAAAATACCATATTTACTATACGCGATAATCAATATAAAAAATGCAATATTTCTGTATTGCATTATCTATACATTACTACAGTATATATAATGGAGCATATATTCACAAAATAATGTTAGCATTTTTTGAATATTGGTTTTTTACCATATTTTTCGTGTTTTGAAGGCGATTGCCTTTCATAAAATTTGAGATATTTTAAATCATACTGATTTTTGAGAATTTGGGAATACAAGTGTATCATTTATATTAAGAATGCATTCTAAAAATCATTACACAACGATAAAATCCATAATTGTCTTTGCAAAATGGACAAAATTTTAAGATTTGTACGGAATGGAAAAGTGACGTTTTTTGCTTTGTCTTTGGGCAATACAAAAAATCGGGGCCCGCGGCCAACGAAATCACCAAATTAATTTCAAAAAAAATAACTTATATCTCCCCCTCCCTTTTCTTTCCTTTTTCTCTCCTCCTCCCCTTTTTCTCACTTATATGTCAGCTTTTAATTGTTCAAAAACGATTATTGTCCATTAAAAGTGACATACTTTAGGCAGCCCCTTTAATACTTTGGGTGAATAGCCCAACAATGTATTGAAAAATTTGATATTTTGAAATTTTTGGAGCATCACATTGTAAACCTAAAATAAATCAATTTGCATTATTTATTTTTCAAAAATTTCGAGATTTTTCTATTAAAAGATCAAAAAACACAAAAAAATGACATAAATAAAGCCCAAAACATCATGGTTGGACACTCAATGGATAGAAAATAAAATGGCCGAACAATCTGGTCGGACAATTTCCGATCCGTAAAGATTTGTGAAAAAAGCAAATAAAATTAAGAAAAATGACAGGAAACCTTACTGATAATAGTACCCCAAAAATACCCCAAACAGGGGGCCATTTTAGGTGGGGGGATACCCCGACATCCTTATTTCAAGGTTACGTTTGAAATGTGTATATGATATTGTTGTATCATGAAAAAGGGGAAGTGAGGTGAAGTGAAAGTGATACTTTACATGTCAGATTCCATATATTTTGACATGTAAAGCGCCAAAATATAATTTTTCATAAAGGAAATAGATATAATGTTATTTGATAGTAAGCATCTAAAGAAACATGGAATATTAGATCTGGTTATGAATAATTATATATATAAAATAGAATTTATACAATATTTTTGCTGTGCGTGCGAGATAAACTGAGCACACTCACTAAGAGCTCCACAAAATGGAACTCTGTTTTGAGTTTTGTTCGAGAGGCTGGCCAGATGTATTCCTGTGATGTTTAAAAACTCATGTACATATTCTAGCAATATTTCATACCATTGATTATTTAATATAATAACAAATTATTTATTCATCATTATTAAATATCGTTCCAAGTTGTTCGAGAGGCTGAAGGGACCTTGAAGCACATCTTATCAGCCTCTCGAACCTTCTTGCTTCTATTTTCAAGTCTCCACTTTACATGTCAGAACCACATCACTTCACTTCACCTCACTTTCCCTTTTTCTTGATAGGACAATATCAATAATAGAAAACTGGTTTTTGAAAATTGGTTTTTCAACTCGTCTTTCAAACTATGTTTTACTGATTGAAATACTTTCAGTGATTATATTTTTCAACAAATCGAGGTTTTGATATTTGATAGTCAAATAATATTTATCAATGGCAATCTAGAAGTGAAAAATGCAATGTACATATCAACAGCTATCTAAATTTCATGTATACGTTGTATAGAAAAAGTTATATAATTCAATCAATTTCAATCTGCTATTTCTCCAACCGGACGACAGAGATTTATATAAACTAGGCTATAAACAGTATATTGGTTTCATTCAAATTTTATATTTTATCAGTTTATTTATCTGCTTATAATAATAACTAATCGACCGATAATTCTCTATTTTGGGCCTTTGACATCATTTATATCTTATTACTTTTTGGTCAATTTGATGATAAAATTTTCTTTTTATACTACTATAATATGAACGTTTATTGAGAACTCTATACAGACTTAACAAAAACAAGAATAAAATAGTGCAACAACGCTAAGAATTAAATTTCAAATTATGTCTATGCAAATAGATGTCAAAAGCAGCGAAATACTCACTATCTTCCGACAAATCCGAAGGCCACGGGGCAAATCTACAGCAATTCAATATCCTTTTCCAAATCTCATCTTCAATGAAGAAATCTGCAATAACAGAGTGAACAATGAAGCGAACCACGTGTGCTGACCAAGATCCAACTCTGCAAAAGAACATTTTCTCGAAATCATTTCTTAATAATTCTGAGCACAGTGAAACATCATTTTTAAGTATTTTAATAGCATCATCATAGTTCCTATTCATAATGGTGAAGAATAAACACGATCTTCTCCAGTTAATAAAAGAGAATTCGTTAAAATCAACATTTTGATTTTTCCTGAATATTGCACAAACGACAGCTGCGACGAACGGAAGAGATTCATTCGAGAAATCATGCGTTCGTCTCACAGATAGTAGTGCTCTATCGAATATTTCATATGTTGTGAGTATTTCATGAACACAAACAACCGAAATGATCATCGGAAATTTTTCACATAATTTTTCATAATCAGGAGGAACAAACTTGATAAATGCTTTTGCCGCTGCTTCTGGGAACTGAAGAAGCCCAGCTTTGAAAGATTCATTCGATAAAACTTTGCGATCCCATATTAATGGGAAGAAACTAACAGAGTTTGTGTTGATGAAATTTGGAACTTTTTCGATTTTGACATTTTCGAATAAAGGTGCCAACGCTTCCATACAACTAAGAGATGCTTTCTTTGCAGATAGTATAGCTATGAGATTGCTATCATTACATTCTATTCCTAGTTTAGCAATGATATCGGATCTCTGTATTGGTTCTTCTTCAGCGAGTTCCCATTTCAAGAACTGCTCTTGATCTGTCTCGCACAAACTGAGATGCTCAGGAAGCCCATAAACAAACGTGTTTGCATCACCACGAAGATATCTCCATCTGTACCTCATGACGGCAATTTTGTCAAGAACTGCTAAACTTACATTGTCTTCATTATAAAATACTGTTTCTCTGAGCTTTATGTAGTTCGCTGTTGATATACTTGCATCGTGAAGAAATGCCAATGTTCTAACTTCGTTATCTTTTCCGCACTCGAATAACTTTTGGATGAAACTGTTGATGGGAAGTCTGAGAGCCAATGTGCAGAGTGAGAATCTGTGTTGAACGCTGAGATCGCCGCATAAATAATCAACAGCGCGTTCAGAGATTGTGTTCAAAGATTTGATGCTGATTTTCTGCAAAAAGTTTTGATCAAAGTCAGCCATGAATTTCTTGACGTCTTCTTTATGGCGAGTGTACAAACATGTGTTAAATGCATCGAAAAGCTCAGCACAGAAGTTTCCATTTCTTATAGAAAGTTCATCGATACACTCTGCGAGACTTTCGAGATTTACGTCCTTAATTTTTAGAGCTTTGAGCGGCGATTCCTTTTTCTTTGGTATCATTTTCTGCTTTCTCATTTCATCATAAAGAAGTGCCAACAATCTATCGCGTTTTGCAAGATTCTCTATTGCTGGCACTAAAGAATTTTCAAGTGTTGATCTGTCAATGATAAACATTTGGTTTATAATCGAAGGAATTTGTTTCCTCGATTCAAACATAATTCCAAACTGTCTGATTTGATCATCTGAAAATACATTTTGTGGTACTATCTTCTGCATTGTTTTGTGAATTGGTGCTGCATCACTTGGTGACAAAATTGATGTCTGAACTTGAAGAATGTCTGCTCTTGTTACAGAAACTCTTGAAACGAGAATATCACTTAAAAGACGACAGCTTTGTTTAGCAAAAACATGTCTGAATGCATCTGAATATGAAAAATACTTATTTTCATTCTTTTCGATGAAATTCAGGATAAAGTTAACATGAAAGAGTCGAGAATTATTTAATGAATAAGTTACTTCTTCCCTTAAAAGATCTAAAATTCCACTTCCCGAATAAACTTGTGTTGCGACTTCCATTGAAAATTTCTCGTTCTCTGCTGCTAAATACTTGAATACAGTTCGCATTGTGCTCTCTGGGAGATACCTTAAAATCGGCATAATTTCTCCTTTTTTACTCATGAAAGCTGTTTTAAATGCTGCTTCAGCAATAACATCCTTTTGCGTGTTTGTTAGCTTCGTAGCAAGTTTGATTTTCAATAGTGTCTCCGGGTGTCTCGAAATGATACTGTTTAAGAAGTTTTGTGCACATTTATCATCAATGTTTGTTGCGAGAAATTGAAGGAAAGAAATTGACGGTTTTTCTTGAAATGATTCACATATAATATTATTATTGTAATGCATAAACGGATATCTACGGTCATATTTACTATCTGCTATGTTTTGAACGAGTTTATCAAGATCAACTAAATTAATTATCTCAGGTTGTTCATTCGGCAAAGATGACACAAAAGAGTTCCAGCTGCTTGAAGACAGAATATTTTGTAAGTCTTCACATACTATGTCGTAAGAGTCAATTCCTCGAAAAAAGTAAAAACATGTTTCCATTAAATGTCACTTTTTAACAATGTTTTAAAGCTTTCATTTTAATATGAAATTTATAATCTGTGTATATTTTTTACGGAAAATTTTTAATTTTTCGTTTCAGCCTTTGATAAATGCATCAATGATAAAGGCTTTGATGGTGAAAATACAATTACATATTGATATATAAAACCCATAGAATTTATGCACAAAGTATTAATATGTGAGGATAATGATTCAAAGATTCATAAAATCATGTTCACACTCTTTGTCGAGGATGACACAGATAGGGTCATTGACATCTGTTATGACCGATTTGATTTGTTTTTGGATTTTAATTATATGGATTTCATTAAAATATAAGAAAAACGTTAGTAAGTATAAGGCATAGACTAAACTCGAAGAGGTTCTTTCTAAGGCATATATAAAATACTTCGTTCATGTCCAAATAATTTCTTTAATTTTGATAATGTGAGAACTTAGATGAAATAGATAAAAATGTTTGAATAATCGAAAGTGAAATATTTTTAATATAATAAATATCTTGAAATATACCACATTTCAAGATATTTATTTCAATGATTTAATTTTTCAATAAATTATTTAATTAACCTTCTTCAATTTTTGAAAACACATCTCAAAACCTATAAATTTAGATATCTCTAGAATATCTTAAAGAACAAAATTCATTTTATTTGTAAATATTATAGAAAATCGGAATTCAAAAACAAACGAGATATGTGAATGATAAATTAGCATATTTGAAGATTTTTTGAGAACAATTGAAAATTCATTGAATTCAAATAAAATGATATCTGTATACGCTTCTAACGATAAATTCAGAGTTATTTAAGATCTCTCAAATTTTAAATTGTTCTAAAATACTCTATTCGCATATTTAAACAGGAAATCGATAAAAATAAAGTTAGGTGTTACAGGTGTCAGAAAAATTTGAATACACATAACAAAAATCGAATATAATTTATTCAATTTTTTAATCACTAAAATAGCTTAAAATCTCTTCTTATACAATAAATCGTCTTAAAACTCGATTAAATTTTTGAATTTGTTGAACGTTCAAATTTATTTATTGAAGGAAATAAGTGAGAAAGTGCATTTTAACAACTTAGAGATTATCATCGAAAACACGATCTCCGAGGGTGGTAACGGTGTCATTTACAAGGCGTATTCTACGCAGTATATAATAAACTTCGCTTCTAAGAGAGTTCCATTAAAAAGATTTAATCAGTCAGAAATAGAGACATTGACTTCTCTTGATCACCAAAACATTGTTCGCCTGTACAAGATCTACATGTATAACAGTTTCGTTTATCTCTTACTCAAACTTTGTCCAAATGACTTGGATCACTTTTTGACTGAAAACAAGCATTTGGATGATTCTTTAATCAAGAAACTCAGCTACAAAATTATCAATGCCATAAAGGCATGCCAAGACCATAATATAGCTCACGGAGACATAAAATCTTCAACTTTTTTTATTTGATAAGTACGAAAGAATCAAAATTTGCGATTTCGGTCTTTCTCCCCACAACACAGATGCTGAATTGAACCACACATTCAGAGGAACTCCGTTTTTCATGGCTCCAGAGTTGATTGCAAAATCTAACTATAATCTGATAAAAAGTGACATTTGGGCATTAGGAGTAACCTTATATTTCATTGCTACACACAAATATCCATTCAAGTCTATATCCATTGAAAGCCCGAAGGCGCTCGTGAACAACGGAGAATATAATGCAGAGCTTGTCAGAAACGATCAATTGAGGGAATTAATTTCAAGATGTTTTGTTGTTCAACCAGAAAAAGAGCAACTGTTGACGAATTGCTAGAAATGCCTTATTTCAAGTCTAACTCATCCTCAGCACTCCCACACTTCAAAATGGAAAGGGAATTTCAAACAGCACAATAAAGCGTCAAAGAGAAGTGACAAGACTGAGCATAGCACTCTCAAGAAGTGGATGAGCTGCAATGAAGTCCCAAAATCAAATTTTCATATTAAGAGATCAAAGGAGACTACAGCTATGTAACATATATTCATGTTAAAATGTATATGTTATTGTTCATTGTTTGCGATCGACATGTTCTAACCGATAACATGTTGTTTTTATTTGATAAATACTTTAGATAGCCTAAATAGAAGGTAATTCTTGAATAAAATATATAAAACTTGAAATTTTATTTTATTCTATGAAAATTTGCTTTACATGATATGGAAATGATATTGCCAAAAATATTTTTATCAATTCAAAATTGAATAGTTTATTTAATTAAAATATATGATCTATGCAATCCTATATAACAGAATTTCGAGTAACGAATTTTTGCTCTCAAAAGTGAAAATTTTCTTAAAAATATGCTTTGTTTTCTAGTTTTTCTGTCTTGTTTTCACGATCGAGAGCATCATCCGCAGATCATTGACAGGCAGGCGATTAGCGATGATCTGAACGCCTCTGAGCAAGAATGGGTTCCGATTTAAGTCAATTTCGACTTCGTAAGCTTAAATCTTGAAAATGATGATCCTTATCGATGCACAACTGTTTGTCAAGTCGTTAAATGGAAGCATGGAGAGTTCACGTGTATGGAAGATAATATTTTGACAGAAATTAAACAAAAAAAAAACATTGATAGACACAATAAATAACGTTAAGAAGTTCATCGAATCGACCTTTAAAATACGAAGATGGAGTAACAGTTCTTATATTTTGCCTGCATTTCCAAATGATATCGCAAATTCTATATCAAAGCAGGTTTATGGTGATGACCTCTATATAAGTATCTTTGCAAGGACATATGGAGGCTCTTCTCCATTAGCATCAGCCGTTATTAATTCAATTCAAAATGTAGATAAAAGACCTTATCACGGATGCCTTTTATTCAATACCAGAGACATTCCCAACACTCTATCCGACTTCAGCACATGGAAGAATGGCTTCTTTTACACATGTTTGCACGAATTAACACATATTTTCGGTTTTTCTTCGAACGTTTTCCACTATTTCCATCCTTTCAATGACATGAATCCGCATAAAGACATTTTCTGCAACTTCCTCAAAGATGGAAAGTTCTTCTCATTCCTGGTGACCCCATATGCGCACAAATATGCAGTGAATCACTACAGTGTCGAAAAGTTCTACGGCAATAGCGATTCGGAGTGTCCCTCAGGTATAGAACTCGAGGATGGCGGAGGATCGAGTTCCGTTGGCACACATTTAGAACGTTTTTCACTGAAATGATGATGGCTTATCAGCCTGGCGCAAATATGAGGTTCTTAAGATTCACTGATGCAATAATGGCTGTTTTATTGGATACAGGGAACTACAAAATCAACTATTCCAATATACAGCCGTTGCTGTGGGGCAACAAAGACACAATCAACGGGCAAACGCATATTCAAGGATTTGCAACAGGATCTCCGCAGCTTGATTTTCCGTATGGATATGTAACAAGTAACTCCGAAGATTTGGATCCGTGCGGATTTGACTATTCTTTCTACGGATTACCTGCAGACGTCCCAGCTCCAAGCTGCACGTCAGCAAGGTCTGCAGATCTAATTACAAACAATTATTCCAACTCTGAAGACGATGATCAACAGCTTTCTGAAAACTCGATAAGAAAATACTGTTCAGGAAAGAAGTTCTACAATCCATTGAAGGAGAAAACAATTAATCCTAACCAATACGTTGCTTGCATCAAGTTCAAGTCTCCTTGCAGCGTCTGTCCGCCAGGTTATGCGACAATTCCCTATATGAGCGAGTGCATGAAATTCGAGATTCAATTGCAAATTAAGTTTACATCACCGTCTTTCGAAATAATTTGCGATTATCAATCACAAGCAGAAAAGGTTCAATACATCCACATGCTTAAGTATAAATGCCCTCCATACCAGAGATTCGTAAGGTCCATGGCTTTGTACAACTCATTCTTCCAGAATGATCCATTCTCCGAAGAACCACAGTATTACATAAGTGCGAATCTGAATATATCAACACTCGATTATACACCACATCCCACGCTGCCACCATTCAGAAAGGCAGTGTTCCCCATCCTGATTTCCTGCGCTGTTTTTGCAGGTATCATCATCATTCTCATCGTTATTATTATGATCAAAGTCAGAAGAATGAGAGAGCAAAAATCTTCTGATTATTCTGCTTCTTCTGAGTTTGTTCCCGACTCCTCCTCATCAGACTCTTCATCTAGCCAACAAAGGTCTCATGATTCATCATTTGCTTCTGAGGATTCTTCATCATCTGATGTATAATCAGATAATGAAATCAGAACTATATATGTTATAAAGATTATTAATAATCCATTAAATTGTTCATTGCTGTATTTTGCTTGGTTTTATTCTTGATGTTAATTATCTAAGGATTTTCAAGGAAATTCTATCGTCGTGGTGGCAAATTTATAATTTGCCAGATTATTTAAAGCATGGCACAAGTTGTGAATGTTAAAGAATGATATCACTGTTGATTAACAGTTGGATTAAGTTTTTCGATAAGTATGTATGAACGATATTTTGCTGTCTTCTGTCTGATAAATGATCTGCTTGTCTTAATTTAACTAGATTTTTATTAGACATCATTTCTTTAGAGAGTACTCTTATTGGCTGCTTTCATCAATTAGATCAATAGCCAAAATGAAATGTTATAAATGTTGAATTATAAAGATAATGAAAGCAAAGTCAAAAATGTTCTCTGCAATTCATAGCCTGAAAACTACACATTGGAATGTTGCATGAATTCGGAAATAGGCGTTACCAATTGGAAGAATAAGAGAAGAAGAATTGAAAAATGTCATTTTTACAAGGTTATAATTGACACTTTTCATTCAAAAATATCAAAAACTGCATAAATGAAGCCCCAAATCAATAAATTTGGCATCAGAAGACCCTATATATAGGTAAATATACAGCGATATCCTGACTATTTTTATTCAATTAATCTCCAAAAATTGAATGTTCCGTATTTCACAATATTTTCTGTGAGATTACTTAAATTGCGAATTCTGATTTTTAATTCATTTTTCTAGATGGGAATAATGGGCAGCGACACATACCTCGAGGGAGGAGTCCTCATCGATGTCAGATCTCCGGAAGAATGGGAGTCAGACCACATTGATGGTGCAATTCTGATTCCAAATTATCAAATCGAGCAGAGGATTGCCGAAGTCGTTCCAAATAAGGAAACACCAATAAATATACACTGTGCATCTGGAATGCGAGCATCTGGTGTCAAATCTACGCTTCTGAAGATGGGATATAAACACGTTTCAAACTTGGGCGGTTTAGGAGCCGCAAAGAATATCGTTGCATCACATAAGAAATAAATCATAATACTGTATTGCTACAAAAATATTTTAATTTTTATTTAAAAAATTCTGGCTATGTATCAACACAGCATTGCAGAATACATAGCTCTTCGATTTCTGAGAGCATTCATCATTCAAATGTTATAGATTCATGTTAAGAAAATGTTTCAAATATTCAAAAATATTTTGAAAATCATACTATAAAGCTATATATGTTACAGAAATGTTTATATTTATAATGTTAATAATCCTCTGACATCTTAACTCTCCAATAACAACGATATAATTATGCCATTTATATTATCATTTATAATGTAGTCATCATTCATATTTAATGTTAAACTCAGAGTTACTTGTCATATTTTTATATTCTCGATTGATTATGATCAATTTGTTTAATTCATCAAATTATATTTCGAAAAAAATATTATTCCATAGTAAAGATTTAATATGAAAACAAATTAAAAATCGTCTATATAAGTTCTAAGATAGTTTGATATTTGTCAACAGTGTTGAAAGTTTCTTCATTGGCATCGCATCCCAATCCTTCCTCACAACTCTGTCCGCATTGATTGCAGTCATTCTTACAAGTGGAGCCAATGCCTTGGCACGCACGAAAACACCACTCGGCAGTGGTCCAAAGGTGTATTCTTTCTTCTTCTTGTAAATTATGATATGATACAAATCATCATTATACGGCGTTATAATTATATGAGCATCATTGAAGTGGCTTGTAATTGCATCTTGATCATATCCCAGTTTGTTCTCGCACCATACAATGTGCACGTTGTCGTTACCAATGTGGCGCTTCTTCGCAAGTTGCTGTGGATCATCTTGCGGCGTTTTCATCAATGTCGCAACATGGAACATTACATCGTATTCGTCATCAAAGTAGAAAATGGAAAAAGGCGAAACAGTTGGTTCCAATTTTCCTTTGTAGTATCTATGTTTTTCGAGCTCAGCAGGAGTTCCAAGAGCTTTGATGAAGCTGTCATATTGCGATGAAACGTCATTGTGTGTGTTTGATAATATTTCCTGCTGCGTGAACTGTCCAGGTTTTACGTAAATAACACCAATTTTGATCTCTTCTTTTGTTCCACATTGGAAGATCGCTCTTGTTTCTCTTAGCATTGACGGCGTTGGCTCAAATAATTTGACATTGCAAAATGCGTATAAATATCTATAAATAGGTGTCATGCTTGGAATTTTCCTAACTAAATCATAGAATGCTGATTTTTCGTTGACGCTGATATTGATAATATTCAACGGTGCTCTGTATTCGAAGCCTATGTCGGGAGCTCTGCGTTCTGAAGTAAACATCTGGAAGTCATTTGGATGGCTTAGATTCAGATCGAATTTTCTCAAAAAGAATTCTCTTATATTGTTGCCTTCATTCGTTGGCTCTATTTCGTCATCTTCTGTATCAGGCATTACTGTGTTATTCAGCAGCAATGACTTCTGTGAGACAGTAGTGAACTTTCCGGACCAGATATGATTCAGCAGTCGGAAGTCAATGCTGTTCGTTTCAGTGTCTTTATTCATGACATATAACACGGCCTTTCCATCAACAGAAAGAATGCAGTCTGCGGTCTCCTGTTTGTCTAATATGATTGACTTATTCGAGTATATCTGTGGGAAAATGTCAACAAATAGTTTGCCAAGCTTTTCATCTTCGATAGTCATGAATTCCAGTGTTTTGAAAAACTTTTTTCCGTTTAGAACTCCGCACTTGAATAAGTTGCAAAGTGCAGAGAACAAGATCCACTTTTCATTTGTATCATTGTTCCTTCTTATTTCATCTCTCATGAACTTGCAGATTTTCTGGACAAAGCTCTGGTTAGTTGACTTAATGCCAATATACTGTGTTGCGAGAAGAGATAAAAGACGATTGTCAACAACTGAAATATCATTAGTGAAATAGATTTCGAAATTCTCCACAATGAAGTCGATGAAAGGAGACATTGGAAGAGTAAGTTCTTGAATATAAATGCATGCTGTAGCGTTGAATGATTGTTCCTGGTAAACATTGCTGAGAATCGATATCAGTATCTTTTGGAATAAAAATGTCTCTTTCTTCAGTTGCGCAATTGTCTGGTCTATTAATTCATGATTAACTAATTCTTTCGGCCAGCTCTTGCTTGCTTCTGATAAATCGAACATTTTGTCGATCTTTGAGTTATAGTACTCGCAAATGACAATCGAATTCAGGACAAATTGTTCGACTTCTTCGAATGAAACAATCTTTGGATTTTCATCAAGAACGCCTAAAACTAAATATATCAATATCATTGATTGCGGAACAAACTTAACAAGAGAATAAATAGCTGGCTTCACAGCAAGAGTGACAATGTAGAGATCAACATGGCAAAGGTATCTGCATAGAATTCCAATCCATTTCGTGGCAATCATCGGATCTGTTTCCGTCGGAAGAAATCCGCTGAAATTAATGGAAGAAATAACAGCATCGAAGAATGTTGGATTTGGCGGATATTTATAAAGATATTTCAGCACCTGTGGGAATAGAGACTGATATACAAACTTACAGTTCTTCTGGAGATTTTTTGGAAATAATTTTTGGATTTCGTTCAATGTGATTAAGAAGGATCCAATTGATGATGGGTTGCATTGAAAGAAGAGCTGTATCCATTCCAAAGCTGAGTCAAAGTCCCAATTATTCGATGAAAGTGATATGAATAAACACCTGTTGCGTATTGCGAAATTAATCAGTGGTTTTGAATATTCGGGACTGAGATTTGGTAGAATATTAAGTAAAAATGATGAGTTATCTGTGAATATTTGCATTGAATCTGGATTGAAATTGATAGGAGGCTCAACACCTCTTGCAATTCTCTGATTTGTCCTATTTATGAATTGCTGCACGCCCTCCATAGTGAATCCGAAGAAAATTGGAGAGAAGCAAATTGCAACTTGAGAAATAAAGACATTGGCGATTGTTTGTGCTGTTTGATTACCAACTAAGTTTATATAATCTGATGCAAATGAGAACAATGCGAATTCTTTTGCTTGTAAATCAAAAAGAAATTGATAATAAATAATAAGACCGAAAAACGGTGCTTTGTTCAAGAATTCTTTAACTATAGCACTCAAGTAAATCATTTTGAAATTGTTGTACAATATATAAAGACATTCTTCTCTATATCTTTGAAATATGTAATTAAACGCGGCAACATCAGATTCATGAATGATAGTTGGATCAGAAGAGTTAAAAGACATCATTTTGTTGACTTTGTATAATAGCTTACTCGATAAAATCATTAATAAATTTGCAATTGTATCAGGAGAACGAGCTTTGCATAGTCGTATGATTTCTTTGCGCTGAGCTATGTCGGCTGTGATCCACTTTGATCCTAACATGTCTATAACTTTTAAATATTTATTTGGATACTCCGTGCCGATTTTTTCAGCGAAACGGATCAAAAACGAGAAGTGTGTTGGCTGATTTCCGTCGAATATTGTATAGAAATCGAAGAAATTTCGTGATAGAATAAAGTTTACCACTATTTCGATATATTTTTGAGATAAAACTTGATCATAGTCCACTGTAAGTGACTGTGTTGCAAAATTATAGTATCTGTAGAACCTAGAAAACACGTTTTGAGCCAAGAAATTCATCCATTTTGTGATTGTATTCGGATAATTATCATTAATTGTTTCTAATAATACTGAAATTCTCTTGAAAGCGAAATCTGGGTACTTCAATGGATCTGTTGGCGTGCAGTAATTGAATATATTGTTAAGAGGAATTTCGAATTGGATTTCTGTTGTAAAATTGAAGTAAAACAATAGCGAAAACACATCTATACATGCTTTCCAGAGTTTGAAGGAATAGTTTTGATTGGGAAAAATCAAAATTCTTGGGAATAAACAAAGTAATAATTCGATCATTGCAGAAGAATTCGATACATTGTTGGATAAATGGTAGTTTAGGAGATAATCAATTGATTCTATATATTTAAATATGATTAATTCAGATCCATTCCCATATATCTGAAAAAATGAATTCATATCATTAAGTTCTTCAAGAAATTGACCTAAATATGTTGCAAGAGAAGATTCCATTGCATCAATATCCCCTGAATCAACTGCTTTGCGGATTTTCGCTGGCCCGAGGCCAGCATTATCCATTTTCTTATAAAAGATGTCAATATGCCAATATTTTGCCAGTTTACACTGTCAAAATTTTCAAAAAGCATTATTTCAAGCTTTGTTTCGTCGATTTTCTTACAAATCTTATGTTTTAACAGATAAATTTATAGACAAATTTTAAATATATTGTTAACAACAATATGTGCCGAAAATCAACTAAAATGGTCTTATCATTCACAGCGATAGATGAAATTGTTTTGCATTAATAAATTCAGATGTGTGTTTACCGATATATGCTATTACTCAAAAAAATATTCGATATAATATTTTAAAAATTGTTTTTGGGTATTAACTATATGAAAATATATCTAATTTTTACATCTTATGAATGATTTTATACTCCATGTATAATATTTTTTGCTATATATCACTGAATTCATTCCAATCAAAATGAAAACTGTGAATTATGCTTAATCAACATGGTACAAATATTTTACATTCATTTTTACATTTAAACATAGATGTGGAATGATAATTAGACAATTTCACCTTAAATTTTCGATATCAATGACAGGAAAACGAGACAAGGAGCTTTTATATAATAAATTACAATACAAATAAGAAGCTTAACACAAACAAATAGGAGTTATTGGATCTTGTTGTTCTTTTTATCAATACAGATATTTCAGCAACTATTTGATTCGACAGGATCGTTTTACAATGACCGCATTTTGTGTTTTATGGGCATCCATAGAACTTATCACTTCCATTTATACCTTTTCGTTTATTTTTATGATCCAATTATTACAAAACCTTTCTTTTAAAGAGAACCATTTCATAGGATGCATATAGAAAGAGCTAGAGAAGATGAACAAAACAATGAAACGATGGAAAAATAATAACGAAACTCAAAAATATGATTCAATATTTGAAACGGAATTAATTCTAGGAAATATGGTGCAAAATGATTAACCTCACAGCAGGTAGCATATATTTTGAGTTAAAAAGGAATTGGGAAGATTACACTGGTCTTTCTACCGGAATACTCAAATTTTGTTGCCAGATTTATGATAATTGGGTCCATATGGACAGGATTTAATGACTAGAATGTCTCAGCTAGTTATTTATAAACAATTGGTTCGTTTTTACCTATCGGCAAAAACCAACCAATTCTTTTGAAATTTACTTCTTTATAACTTTCATCATATCTATATACAATAATAATAATATATTTCTTAATTAATTATCATAACCAATTTCTGAATCTTCTTCTTTAGATTTCTTTTGAAGTCTTGGGTTCATTTGTCTACCAGCAGCCAACGCAACTAATTATTTTTCTGTACACTTTCTTTTAGGTTTTAAATATATCTTTCATTAATTTCATACGTTTAACACATCTTGAAACTCCACTAGTATCTATTACATATAATTTATTATTCGAATTATAATCAAGTGGAATTACTTTATATTTCTTTCCAGTATATATATAAGCATATAAATCCTTTAATCCATAATATAAGTTATTAAACTTATATTTACCATAATTATTTATTTGTTTAGCATGTTCAGGTAATTGGTTTACATAATTATATTTACATCTATTTTTTTGAATTGTATTCTTATCACACCACATAAGATCATTAATATGATTATCTTTAATATCTCCATTAATATGTGTTACGTATTTATATTCATTAAGATTTTCTAAAAACATATCTGCTATTATTTTATGTTTGAAATAACTTTTATTCTGTAGTTTAACTCTAATATATCCTTGTGTATCAGGTGTTTCCTTATGAACATGCTTATTTAATATATAACGTATTTCATAAAGATATTCAGTAGAGATTTCATATAAGTTATTATGTGATAGTGTAACATAATTATTAGGTACTGTTTCACTCATGTTTTAATTAAGGATAAAATATTAGGTTTTTTTTTAATTAGTTCTATACCAAACATACACATTAATGTACGGTGGCATGTAATCTGTTCTGGAACCTGATCTATAAGTATTACTACTAATATTATGTGTATGTTCACCACTAGAAGTTGTTTGTCTATCTTCCCACCATGATAAATGTTGACCAGAACCACCATCAGATCCTTTAAGTCTTTGTGCTGTAATATATGTATTTGTATGACTACCACTATTATTAGTATTTAAATTAATATAGTGACTATGTTCTGGTAAATTAACAACAGATATCTTTTTAGAACCACCGCTTTGATTACTACTATTAGCACAATATAAAAATCTATCAACGATTTGTGTCCATGTACCAAATCCTAAAGCTATATTAGGATTAGTACTATTCATAGATGTATAAATAGATCCAACTGGATATAAGTTTTGTATCATTATAGAAAACGATTTACTTGTATGGACAAATAATTGATAAATATCATTTAATCTTTGATGAACATCATAATAATAATTTTTATCTGGATTTTTTATAGAAATACTATCAGATTTAATATTATTAAATTCCATATGTGTATGATCTTTGTTAGCTTTATTATTTAATTCTTGAATTACATATAATTTATTATCCGAATTTGGTTCAATATATGTTATTTCATTATTTGTAGTTAGACCTGCTGTAAACGTTGGTGATTTAATTGCTGGAGCACCATCTGTTTCATATACATGAACACCAATTTCATTTATTGAAACTTTATTAAATTTAGTATATGTATGATTTATATTAGATTTATTATTTAATTCTGTTCTTAAATCTATATTATTAATATTAATTTCTTGAGTATTAATCTTACCAACTGTTATAGATGTTTGTTGTTCTGGTTCTTCATTTATTTCTAAATCATGATCATCAGGTATTTTAGTGAAACTAGTTAAATTATCATTTATTGAACATAACTGTCTAAATATTTCAGCAACTGTAAAAGTAATAAGTAAATCATTATTTTTCCATCAGCAGCTTTAATAACAGCATTGAAGTGTTTAAATTCTTCATTTAATGGAACAAACCTATTAGTAATTTGTGGATATGTTTTAACCTTAGCTAAGTTATTTGGTGTTAATAGAGCATCATCTAAACTTAATGGCGCGTCTGCTATGAATTTAACCTTAAGTTGAATATTACCAGCAAAATCAGGTAAGAACCTAATAGCTTCAAATGGTAAGAATCTTCTAATATCTATCTTTAAATCTAAATTAACATCAAATGTATTATCACTTTCGAATTCAGTCATATCAATAACACATTTCCAAACATCTGAGTGCCTTGTTTTAGAAAATACATCAGTTCTCTTAATAGCATCTGTTGTTCCACAATTACCTATAATATAACCTTCATTAATTGCGTTATCTTGTGTATAAATAACTCTACCATTTGCTAAGATTTGATATGCGGATACAACATAAAAGCTATCATCAAATCCAACCCAAATAGATGGTTCATTATATGGTTCATCTTTTGTAAAACTTGTTGTTTTAATATATGATGATAAAGCACTCTTAAGTTTGGCTTTTAATGTATATGTAATACATGTATTGTATAGATATATCATGTTTTCACCTTTAGGAGATATATTAAATGTTACATAATGATTTTCTTTAATATCTTTCGGATTAGATGGATCTTTAGACAGTACATAACGTCTATTAGTATCACCTACTTGAATAGCATTATCATTAATTCAAAGTAACTCTTGATCTGATGATAATTCTCTGTTGGAGTGAATTCGTTTAACTGTTCGTTATTCATTTAATAAAAATAAAAATCAATAATACATATAACTTATAATCTTATTATTATTGCTCTTCTTTTTCTAACAGGCATTGGAAATGGTCTATTATTTGTTACTGTTTTTTGAATGTTTTCTATGAATTGTTTGTTTTCATTTGTTTCACGCTCTCTTTCAATTGGATTCTTATTCATATCTTCTGATGTTGTTGATTTCTCTCTAATGCCTTTAGCATCTTTGAAAGCAATGCTTTATTAGATAATTGCTGTTAATCATCTTCTGAATCTGATGATAGATTATCGTCTAATGTGATTTCAGATGAACTATCAGATTCTTGTTTCTTAGAATTTAATGGTCCTTTTCTTTTACGAACTTGTACCTTACCATTTGTTTTAACAAAATAATATAACGGATGTTGGATTCCACGTTCTTCATTATCTATAATTGATTGCGTTTCGGATTTACTTAAGTTCATTTAATTATAAATAAAATCAAAAGTTTTATCTAATTAAAATGTCGGATACAATTAACATCCAATCACTTAGAGATGAAATTAAACAAGAAATTCTAAAGGAATTATCAAATGATAAATCAAAGAAGATTAAACAAGATAAACCTAAAAGAAAGTGTACAGAAAAATAATTAGTTGCGTTGGCTGCTGGTAGACAAATGAACCCAAGACTTCAAAAGAAATCTAAAGAAGAAGATTCAGAAATTGGTTATGATAATTAATTAAGAAATATATTATTATTATTGTATATAGATATGATGAAAGTTATAAAGAAGTAAATTTCAAAAGAATTGGTTGGTTTTTGCCGCTAGGTAAAAACGAACCAATTGTTTATAAATAACTCAGCTTTTGAATAATTGTAATTTTTTTGTCCTATCACATATTTTTTATATATAATTAGATTTCTCTGGACCTTTTCGATATCAACTGGGGTTGTATATATGCAACTGCTTTACCAAATAAAAATTGGTGATTAATCGAGTAAATTTCGAGAAAATGTTGTCTTTCTAAAATGAACATTCTTTGATCAATATCTCTTTATCTGTGAGTAATATAGAAAAACTGCAATGGTAACATATATGTAATTTTTAGTAGAGATTAGAATGAATTGTATTATGTAACATTTTGTTGAGTTTTTGCGATTTGCTAATAGGTCATTTCTTCGAATAGTTGTTTTTATTCATGGCTTACTTTCCACTTTCCCTCCCACTTCTTGGGGTGAGGATGGCCAGGGGGTCAAAACATCATGTTATCGGTAAATGAAAAGATCAGACATTGAGGGCAATTAAATTTTTATACACAAAGTCGGCGAAACTCGTTTTTTAACTTACTGGATTAACTTCTTGCTAAGTTATTGAACCACAATGTACAAAATCATGTTGTGCATGATATATTAAAGAATTAGCTAACAAAGTCTATATTTCATTAAAATATTAGATATACCTTGCATCAAAAACATTGATTTGCCATGATGTGCTTTACTCATTATAATATATTATATTACCATTGTATATCATTTTTATAACGTAAAATAGGTTGTTGTCGATGATAAATAGGTAAATCTAATCACAAATATGCTTTTTTAGCTTTTTTTAAAAAAAAATTTTTCCATGTGTTCACGCATAAGCTCTGTGGATTATTCTTCTCAATTTAAATTTAAACTTGTCAAATTTAGCCGCGCAAAAAAGAGTCATCATTATTTTTGGGAGAATAACACACAGAGCTTATGTGTGAACACTTGGAATACTTTTTTCCAAAAAAAGCATATTTGTGATTAGATTTACCTATTTATCATCGACAACAACCTATTTTACGTTATAAAAATGATATACAATGGTAATATAATATATTATAATGAGTAAAGCACATCATGGCAAATCAATGTTTTTGATGCAAGGTATATCTAATATTTTAATGAAATATAGACTTTGTTAGCTAATTCTTTAATATATCATGCACAACATGATTTTGTACATTGTGGTTCAATAACTTAGCAAGAAGTTAATCCAGTAAGTTAAAAAACGAGTTTCGCCGACTTTGTGTATAAAAATTTAATTGCCCAAAAGATTACTGCATCAGTGTAAAGGATTTAGTAAAATGCGTATCAATTTCAGACAAGCCCAGACATTGACATTTCGAAAACTAGATTTTGGTAAATTTTATCATAAAAATTGCTGACTACATAGATTATACATTCTATTTTCCTTCTTAGAGTGTGATATAAAGGAGTTAACGGTCGACATTTCATTTTGACATGTAAAATCAAATCTGACATATACCAAAGTTCAAATGATGTATTGATGTTTTTGCTCTATACATATATATTATTCATTCAAAGTTTGCCCGATATTATTCTTGAGATTTGCTGATTTCTTTGCTATGTAATCTAAGAAATATGAAGATTTTATGTTGAAGAAATTAAAACCTAAAGAATTCATGACGGGAAAAGCAGTCAATCAAGCTTTGTTTGCAGCTTATATCAATGATAATAAAAATACCCTCTAATTTTGGTATATTTATTTAAATCATGACAAAAGCTAGTTGTCCTCACTTGTTGTTAGAGGTAGCTCAGGTGAAGTGAGGCTATCTATAGGATATGTTTATAATGAAATTTGAGTGAGTAAACAAAAGGTAAGGAAATAATCTCTGCGAAATCTGCTAAAACGCGAAATGAGTCATAAATATCAACTTCAGTGACAAAAATGCACCATAAAATATGAATTTAAGATAGCAATGTAAAACAAATTGAAAATATTTGGGAATTATTTCAACAAAGAAAATAGAAGTTTACGTAAGAATACTTTCGATATTCTGAACTATATTAAATGATTAGTCACGAGCAAACGTGATTCTAAATCATTTGGTTGGTTGACTATTAAATGTAATAGGTTGAGACATAAGAAGTATGTCAAATGAGTTTGAGTGCGCTCTTCTGGGGCACGGGGAGGTTCTAAGTCCCAAATGTGAACGAATTTCAAATTCGAACAAGGACTTTGCCCTTTTCAGTAATGCTTTGTCGATTGTCTTGTCATCATCCATCGGCGTGTACTCACCGCAGTAGTTCGTATTGCCGAATCTCTGAAAAAACCGCTTGTATCCGCCGTCCAGAATGAAAACATTCGGGAAGGATAACTTCGGGTAGTCGGACAAGTGTTCGTTCCTGTCCAAGTTCCTGAAAATCTGTGCCCAGGTTGGGCCACGATTCTGCGAGAACTCACAGTGGAAAACAACACATGTGTTTTGATCTTTGTATTTGTTATAGATATCAAGGAGCTGCTTGTAGCGTGTAATGTTTTTTGCGCCTATGATATGACCACCAACGTATTCGTATGGATATCTGCAGTCGCATATGATTAATCTGTCGTAGGTGTACTTGATCTCACCGTCAAGGATCTTAACAAGAGCTTCCGGAGAGATCCTAGCAATCAGACCCGAGTTCTCCTGAACTGGGTTGTAATCTTCGATCTCTTCAGTTAAAAATGGATAATTATCGTCCTCAGAGTCATCGTCGAGCATAGGCCGCGGGAGGTCGAACTCTATCAGCTTTTCGGCCGCCACTATCTGCTGAGAATGTGTGGCGCACAGATGATTAGGTGGCCACATTGAATTCTGATTCAATTCAGCCATTCAAAAAAAGCACTCAAAAAATTATTATATGTCCAGCTCAACCTCTATTTTCATATTTTTAATTAAAATTAGCAAAACGATAAATATCGAAAAAAATAGAACAATGTTATTTGGTGATTATGGCCCCTTGGATTGCAATATCGTTGTATTTTAGCTCATTTTTCGGGGCATTTATGACATGATAAAGTTTCCCTCTCAAAAAATTCATTTTATTTGATTTATGTTTTGTTTATAACTTTACGAATATTTGATTAAATCGAAATTTAACAACTGTATCAGCGTGCGTAATTTCTATTCTTGCTATTTATATCATTTTTTGCGAAAATATTCCCAGTGAATTTAAAATAATTTTATGTTTATGCCGCTTGAATACAAATTTGAGTTTATGACAGAAATTCTGAGGCAGATTTGGTAGATATCTTTTATATTTATGGATACGAGACAACTGGGGGTGGACAGGGATTTCTAATAGAGAAGTGGGTTAACCTACTTTTTCGAGCTCCAGATTTTGCCCTGAATTCATCAGATTTTGTTTATTTTGTTATTCCCTCCACGGATTGACAGAGAGCAACTGGAGAATTATAAATTTCGAAGATCATCGAATTAATGATTTGAAAAATGATTTTTTTCGAAAGTGATGAGATTTTTTGTTTATTTTCGAATATCCATGCATACCTAGTCCCAAATGGTAAATCTGCAATGAGCCAATCTCATGAAGAGGTATCGATTTCAATGTTTTCATCAGTGTTTTTTTAAAAATTTAATTAAACAAGCTAGTTTAGGTACCATTAGATTGGAATAGATACAGGAAGTATACATATATGCATTATGCGTGATCTTTTCAATATTCGCATCGATCAAATTTTGTATTTTGAGGATTTTTGAATTTCTAACATATTAATTACTCATAAAACACCATGTGAACTTGTTGTACATGATATTTTTGCCATTCTCGATTCAATAAGCCCCTAATATATAACCAAGGATATTATTTTACAAAGGCATAGGAGATGTTGAGAACAAATGTTTTGTGCGTGAACTCTTGTGTCATTACGTAAATGATGATTGGAAATTGGATAATATGTGAGATATCAATAACAAGAAGGCTACAAGATAATATACTTCAATCGCAGATGGTGAAAACTGATGTAAAGACGAATTTAAACAAAATATTTGAGGATCAATATCAATATGGGCCGAAATACGAAATTCAGTCATGCCCATGCTACAAATGAAGAGGCTAATAACTGTGAATGTGATAACCTGCAAATTAAAATTACATCAAAATAATTGCGAATTAACAGTAATGGATGAAAAATTGAACAATGTCATTGAACAGTTTGATCGAATCTATAACATCCAAAGATGATTTCAAGATTAAATTCTTAATAAAGCATTTTCAATTCATTCATCAGCTAGAAATTTGATCTGTATTGTATCAAGACAATTGATTTGAGTTTATAAGATAGATATTTCACAATTTATCTTGTTGTCAAATTATGAAATCTCCAGCATAGCCTTGAAAATAACCGTTTTAATTGGATGCATTATCTACAAATATTTTGGTATGTTCATACTAGGAATTCGAAATATAGCCTGAGTGCAAAATATTTCTTTAAATTGATGAACCCAACAAAATCGAATTTCTCAATTATGGTCTTTTTTTGAAGCTCGACGGTGAAATAATTGCATAGCTGTCAAATCCGAGCAAAAAGTGATATTCTCAATGCGCTTTGCTATAAAATACACTCGCACAAATTCTTTAAGCTATTAGAATCATAATCGCATGCTTTAAATTTCGTCTAAATCGTTTTGCGCAATGATACAAAATTGAATTATTTACACTCTTAAATTGAATGGTGCTCAATGCCCAATAAAAGTGACACCCCTTTTGGTCAAACCTATATCAGCAGAGATTTTGCTGTATTTATAAAGGTTTACTAATATTAAGGATGTTAAAATGGTTATTTTTGCGTAAAAACCGCACTTTTCCGGCTCCTCGTGCAGAGCGACAGCGAGGCGCTCAGATTGTTGGCAGGGGCATAGCCCATCTCAAACCCTCCCCAATAAGTTAAAAATAGTAATACAAAAGTAAATTAATAAATTAATTGTATTTAATGTAGCGCTGCTGCGTGCGCTTAAAGTATCTTGTTTTTTGTTGCCCTCAAAACTGATGTTTTACATGAGAAAAAGAAGCATAATACTATATCTCGAAATAGTGTAGGTTATAAATGAATAATAAACAACTCGAAAGAAGGCAACATGAAGCAAAGTAGACTAGGAATGAAATTTCGCTTTCAAGATAAAAATATAGAGATCGATTTCCGAAACTAAGTTAAAAGTGGCATTTGTAATAGAACCATGCAGAAGACAGTGTGCTTGGTTACAGCGGACATGTAGATATGGCATGTTACTGAAACTATTCGGTGATGTTAATTTTGTGAATCTTACAATGTGTAAATGGCTCTACAGAATGATACATAGGTAAAGGAAATCGAAAGAAAAGTAGAAATTAAGTTATTCTAAGGAGATATATTGAAAATATAAAAATGGTTTGTTTTTTGGACCAATGAGTATGCATATGGTTCAACATTTGCATTTAATAACCTAAAAATGTTCTACAAGAAGTTAGATAGGACCGAAAATATCGATTTAATTGATTCGAAGAAAGAAACTGCACTTATTGTTGCTGCGCGAAGCGGAATTCACATTATTACAGAATTACTTTTAAAGAACGGAGCTTCACAAAGTATCGCCAATGGAAAAAAAAAACAAAGTCCAATCATGTACGCTGCTGAAAACAATTGCGTTGAAATTACGAAATTATTGTTACAATATAACGCTAATATTTCATCGCGGGATATATTGCAATGACTCCCAATTTCTTTCTGCTGCTTACAAGATTGCGATAAGATCGTTTCAATGTTTATCAATCAACACTCGAATCTTGAAGCACCAGATATATATGGAAAATCACCTCTACTCATAGATGCATATAATGATAGTGCAAAATCTGCTTCTTTACTTTTAGAACAAAATATAAATATAGATCATGCTGATAAACGATCCTGGACTGCTATGTTCATTGTTGCTGCTAACAACACAGTAAAAAACGCTCAGATGCTCATCCAAAAAGGGGAAGATTTAGAAAGGACCGATAGATGGGGAACACAGCATTTATGGTTGCTTGTGTCAAGAATAGTCTCGATGTTATCGAGCTGCTGTTGAAGAACAACGTAAATATCAATGCTAGAAATAATTCAGGGAAAACAGCTTTAAGGCTGACTGTAGACAATAACGTAATTAATGTTGTTGAACTCTTATTAAAAGCTGGCCCCAATAAATCGATCCAAGATGAGAATGGATGGACAGCTTTAGATTATGCATGAGATAATCATTTTACAAAACTCGAAAAGATTTTGGCTTAATTCTCTTATGTTTATTTGTTTATTGTATTAAAATACCGCCATTTATAAAAACGACACGTAAACAAATTACACGACAAAATTTTAAAGTGATGGAAATTTTTAATTAAAAGTCTCATTCATTTTTTTACAAAGAAAATCACGAAAACAAGATTTTTATTTTCTATTATATGTCTAAATAATAAATATGAAATAATACTGAGAATTTTGATGATATTTAGTGAAAAAATTTCAAATAAAGCAAAAATTTGCAGTGAAATGGGATGTGAAGGTCATAGATTGTGGTAAAATTCAACAAAATTATGGAAAAATTTTGGCCTCTAAAAGTGCGGCAGAATTATGATAAAGCGTCCTTTAACACTGAATCCTGTCCCACGGAAGCGCGGCGGACAGGAGAATTCTGAGGGAAACTTGATTATCCATGAAGGTGACACTGTTTCACCACGCAAAGGCGTTATTTATAAGTTTTTGGAATTATTAGGACAAGGAGTATTCGGATGTGTATATGAGGCCGTGGAACTCTCAACTATGCAGCCTTGTGCGATTAAAGTGTCCGCAGACAACGATCAGTCTAAGGACTCTTCATACAGAGAAATTAATATATTTAGATGGATGAAACGCGAAAAGGACTGTCCATTTCAGTATGCGGCGAAGTATATTGACTCTTTTGAGTTAGGAAACCATATTTTCATTGTTATCGAAAAATTATCTTTCACAACTTTGCAAATTATTGAAGGAAATCGTAACTTCGGATTTGCACTACCACAAATACAAAAAATTACACAACATATTGCAACATTTCTTCGCTTTTTACACTTCCACAAAGTTGTTCATGCAGATTTGAAATTAGAGAACATTATGTTCGGCTTGGACCATAAATATAAGGTCATTGACTTCGGTGGCTGCTTAGTCAATGAATATGATTACGGCTGCTTCTATATTCAATCGAGATTTTACAGAGCTCCAGAAGTAATTTTAAACAACTCGATTACACCAAAGATCGATGTTTGGTCTCTTGGATGCATCATTGCTGAATTTGCTTTGGGTCTTCCAATCTTTGCTGGCGAAGACGAACTTCATATGTTACACTTAATGGAAGTTCGATGTGGCAACATTCCGAAATGGATGAAGAATTCTTCACCTGTTTTCTCTAACTTCTTTAACCAGGATGGAACGTTGATTAAAAATAAACCAGTTTCAGATCCTTGTGGATTCCCATTAATAAATATTCAGTCAATTATCCACAACTATCCGCACTATGCTGACAATAGCAAGGCTGAAATTGAGACAGAAGAAAGAAATTTATTAATCGATCTTTTATCTGGAATGCTTGTTATGGATCCAAAGAAGCGTTTCTCTATTGAGGATGTCTGCAATCACCCATTCCTCAATGCAAGATTCTACAACAGCGAATCGTGTTAATGTTTCGTGATTTATATCATTATGCGCCATCTTTTCCATCAGGATTTGAATTACCGCAGATAAGATAAGAGATGGACTTTGAATTATAGATTAATCATCCAGCCTTTGAATTTCACATTAATATCTGTGCTTTTATCGGGTTGGAATGATGTACGATATTAGGTATCCTATTTTACTGACCGCTGCATGCGTGGTCATTGATTATATTATGTTTTTATAAATTGAATAAAATTTACATGTGCTAAGGTTCTGTGTTTTTAGGAATAGCATCGATACGACCCAGACATATAAATATGAAGTTTTCGTAAATTTAATATTTTTCAAAGTTTTATAAAAATGATCGAAATACATGTAAATAGTTTAAACTAATTCAGTGTTATATGAGTATGTTATGAAAAACAAATATGATGGGTGTTCAAAATTAATTTATCAACATTTAAGAGGATATTAATGTGCAAATGGAACCAATGGATGTGATGATCCCTATTCATATATGTAATTGAGGACAAGCGCCAATTTAGAAAAATCAAAACAAATTTATCCGTAGTCAACAGTTTACTGTTCATATGCTTTATGTAAAGACAATATACATACATTATTTTGTTCGAACAATCTTCATTTCAATCAAAAATCGATTTAAGCGATTTCAATCTCATCAATTATATAATTAGCGAGATATTTACCACGAGATTCTAATCATGCAGGATCTATGAGCGCTAAAGACATCGATCAAATATGATAAATTTGTGCTAATTGGATATTTTCTGGAGACAGAATTAATTTGTGAAGTTTTCAAAATTACGCTATCCAATAATTATTGTTCTACATGCGATATATACTCCAAATCTGAAATAAAAACTATGTGTCAATTCAAATTATCAAATCCCTATAAATCCCATGTTTTCCTATAGCACATACCATGCAGATAAGGAAAACTCGGCTTTTGGGCACCTGAGATAAAATTTGCGCGTACGCAATCAAAATATAAATCAGTATCAAAATTTTGAAAAGTAAACAATAATTGTATGAATTTTGGACGATAGAATTATATGGTCATACAATTTTTTACCTGCTTTTTGTGTGAAAATAAGCCTTTGTTATCTTTCCAAACATAAGAAATTTTAAGCTCTACATGCAAAATTCATCTTACAAACATCAATTTACTGCATCTAGCATCAATTATTTTCAAATTATTTTTAATTTATAATTTTCCTCAAAAAATGGACCTAGATATCAAAGCCATAGTTAATCTCAATCAGAAATGATCGATAATGCTCATTAAAATCAATTAATAAGAAATTCAAAATTCAATCAAAAATATCATCTTAAATATACAATTATCGCTCGAATATATTATAATACTCGATATACATCAAGCCCATGAATTAATTTTCAACAATTTAATTTCATCCAATTTGTTATCGAATCAGAAAGTATATTGGATAAAACTATACCAATATTCATTCATATAATATTATGCAATCATCAGCATCGCTCAATGATACTAAGCAATTTTTCGAATTAAATTTCGAAATGAAATACGATATTATTTTGATATGAATAAATCCGGATGAATATTGGTGTGAAGATATCACAGATTCGAAAGGATGCCTTTCAGTTTTCGATCTCTTTTTCCTTCAGTCGAAGATATAATATAATTGATATGGATATAATATCAGATATCAGTAGCAGCCTCCATTCCGATACGTCTTGTGACTCTGCGGAAGCTTAAGCAGCCTACACATTAGTCGTTAAACGAATTCTCCGCTAAAACCAAAAAAATTCAGCGAAGTCTATATAGGCTCTCACGTTTTTACACGAGGAAACAAAATAAAAACTAAAAAACAAAAAGCACAAAAATATTTGTCAAACGCCCAAAACCGTTATTTTTAAAGAAAAATTGAATGGACCTATCCAAAATCAATTAATAAATAAAAATATTAATGGCAGATGACCGTAACAGTGTAGGAGTTAAGCGTCGCCGCCTTTTTGGTCCGCAGGACGACAAGCGTCTGGAGCAGATCATCAGGGAGGAGGTATTCAGTGGTTGGAAGTCTGTCGCAAAATCTATGCCTGGTTTCACAGCGAAGCAGCTGAGAGACAGGTGGCATAACTACATATCGCCAAAGAACTCATTGGAACCTTGGAGCGTCGAAGAAGACAGAGTTATTGTTCAGAAAGTTAAACAATTTGGAACAAAGTGGTCCCAGATATCGTCTTACCTTAATGGAAGGTCCGACAACTGCATAAAGAACAGATGGAATACGGTCTTGAAGGAAGATTGCGAGAATAACCCAGCAAAATATTTTGCCACAACACAGCCAATTATTGAGGAGCAGTCCGCATCCAGCTCCAACAGCGGTGAGGACTCTTCAACGAAAGATAAGGATTCTTCCCCAATCAATCAAGTGCTGTTGGACGAAAGATTCATCAAGCGATTCTTTCATACCTCAGGTGTGAAACCCAAATGAGTGCCCACATCGAGAATAATTCGATGAATCTATGGTTTTGCTCTTGGATTCTATTTCATTTTGCTCATTTTTTGTTTTGTTTATTAAGGATTGCTAACATAAAACTTTCATGTTTGTCGTACTAATGTTTGGCAAAATGATCTCCTTATTCGTTATCTGATGTTTTTTAGCATATTCATTGAATATTTAACCAAAAAATAGATATTAATGCATAATTCTCATATGCAAAAATCCCACAACACAGTCTACTTCAATCCTAATAGTTAATTCATTGACAAACAATTCTTTTTGCTTTCGATGACAATCAAATCTTGATCAATCATGTTATATAAGCTTTTCTTCAAATATATCAAAGACCATAACTTTTGATATTTGAATGCAATATTGTTCGAACTGTATATGCATGATAAAGTAAACAATGTTTTGAAATATTATTTTAAAGCATTCTTAGTATTAAATTTATGTTATATTCATATGCGAAATATTAATGCATATACACAATTTGGTCAATAACATGATTATACAGTTCATAAAAAATTTTTTTGATTAGATTATAAAAAAATTCTACGAGAGATTTCGATATGTCCTGTAGAGCTCAAACACGTTGATTTGAGTTTTCATATAAAATTTTTAATAATAACGAGATCTTTAATAAACAAACACTGATATGAATAAAATAACTAAACTCAACTTCTAAAATGAATAGTCTTCAAAATGATTTTTCATCATTGAAAGTAGTAGAGTGAGGGGGTTACTTGTCATTCTATATATAGAGGATGTATTCCATCATATATATTTATATTGTAATTCCGAGCAACTAATTTTTAAGTTAATTTTTAAAATAATTTATTTTTTTATTTGTCTGAAATAATCTA
>JALKBU010000501.1:0-36350 GCA_023091735.1 Trichomonas tenax
GTTATGAACGTGCTATTAATCCAATGTTTGTTAATAAGCCAAATAGAAGTTGGGTGAAACAGCATCAGAATGGTACATGTGTTCACGTTATAAGCACAAATATGATTTATTGAAAATTTCATTAAAACTACTTTTTTGGACTTCTTATGTTCATGAAAAGAACTATCCAATGGACACAAAATATGGCTATAACAACAACAATTTCCAAAAATGAACAGCAATAGAAGTCAAAATTTGCGACGTTTTTATGAGACATCTCATAACCATGACTACATTTGGGTTCATTAGGCAGTTCATTGCTTTTAATGCAATATTGACCAAAATGGAACAGCATTTTCCAAACTGAATGAATGAAATCAAACATTTTTTTCATTTACTCAGAAATGATTCAACTCTTTGACTATTATTTAATAGTTATAACATTCTAAGATATAGACTCATCAGAGGCAGTTTCTAGATAATTTTTTTTACAATATAACATATCTTCATTACAATCTTTTCTTCAATAATCAAATCAATATCATAAATAGTATTTTTTTTTGAGCTTCAACAGATGAATTTAACTTACAGATGAGACAGATAAGTAAATTATGAGTGAGCTATATATCAATGGTCAATTAAGACTAAAAAAATCGAAATGATATATGTCCTCAAAATCGGAAATCACCGAGAATATAGACATGATAATCATAGATCTTAAATAAAATTGCATTAAAATATGGAAAAACGATAAAAATCACCTTTTTAATCAAAATTCGTCAGTTTGTATTTTTCATGGATAAAATTTTTGCTCAGCGCTTCAAGCTCATCAGGAAGATTGGTGCCGGAAGCTTTGGGCATATATACATCTGTGACGATCTTCAAACTCACATTAAAGTCGCTTTGAAATTAGAATCAACGAAAAATCAAGTCCCACAGTTGCCCTACGAAGCGAAGCTTTACGGAGTTCTCGAAGGCTGCAGCAGTGTACCTCGCATGCATTTTTATGGAAGCGAAGGACATTATAACGTAATGGCTATCGATTTGCTCGAAAAATCACTCGAAGATCATTTGTGCGATGGCAAAAACATATTTTCGCTGAAAACTGTATTAATGCTTGCCGATCAAATGATTTCTGCGATCGAATTCATCCATAACAAAAATTATATTCACAGAGACATTAAACCGGACAATTTTGTTATGGGAACAGGTAAAAATGCGAACAAAGTTTACATAATCGACTTCGGTTTGTCAAAAAGATACAGAGATCAGTTCACTCATCAACATATTCCGTGGGTTGATGGAAAATCACTCACTGGTACAGCCAGATACGCTTCTGTCAATGCCCTGAGAGGAGTTGAACAATCCAGACGCGATGATATGGAAGCGTTAGGATACGTTTGGATTTATTTGATGAAAGGAACATTGCCGTGGATGGGATTGAAGGCGAAGGACCAGCGCCAGAAATACGAAAAGATTTGTGAAGTAAAAGCGAAAACGCAGGTTGAAGAATTATGCAAAGGATATCCTGAAGAATTTGTCACATATTTCAAAGAAATCAAGAAACTGCACTTCACTGACACTCCAAATTATGCCTATTACAAGCAAATGTTCAGATCTCTCTTCCTTAGGGAAGGATACACCTATGACGCTGTTTATGACTGGACAAAGCCGAAGGAGAAACTCAGCTCCAGCAAATCATCAAATTCATCGTTCAAGCTTCTCATGCAGGAAACGAAAAACTCTTTGACACTCCAGAAGATCGAAGCGCAGCCATTTTATCCTCCAGTCCAGAAATCGAAGGAGCCGCAAGTTCCTTACATCGCGAAAGTTGCACAGGACCTCGCTCCCGACATGAATCCGTCCGCACGCAGACTTACGAAGAAATCGACAGACAGGGAAGACATGAGAAGGATCGAAGCAACAATGTTGAAACCAATCACCATCAGAAAGCAGTCCCAGCCAGAATCAAGCACAAACTTCTCCTCTAGGCCAGAGCCATCCGCAAGGAGAGAGAATCCGCCACCAGAAATAAACACCACCACAAAGACAGAGAAATTATACTATGGTCCTCCAAGGGTCATCAGAAGAACACAGTTACCAAGATGGATGGGAGATTTCACTCCCAACGTCGCCCGTGTTAGATTATAATAAATGTTGTTTTTATGTTTGTTAGAACCATTATCCTTATTTTTGATTTTGTTTTTGATGCGATTCAATGATTTACAAAAAAACTGAATTAACCTCCGCGGTTAATTCAATGAGTCACATCAAATTTCATCGTCTTTCTATTTTCTTTAATAATTGATTTCGTTGATTCTCATCATTACATAACATCATAAATATAATTGTAAATTTGCTACATAAGATTTGCTTTTAAAAATAAGCATGAAAAAGATTTAATGAATTAAAATTTAATAGAATTGAAGGATAATTGAATGAACTATTTATAAGTACATATACTTCTATTTATTGAGAATATGTTTGAAGAATCAAATTAATCACATATCTAAGTTTTGATATGGAAATCAAACATCATTTTGATATCAAAACATTAATGAGAAATAAGAGATTCTATTGATGAATATATGTCTACAACCATAAATTAAAGTTGTAGAATAGGTTTAAATCGTTTGATTTTGATTTATTCAGTTTGAGAAATCAAGATCCAATGTCACTTTTCAAAAATTTATTTTTTGTTTTTAAAATGTTGGAGGAAGAAAAGCCGTACTATGCGCTCTCGAAGTTCCAGGGAAGTTATGCAATCAAAATCATTCGAAGTGCATTGATAGACAACGTTTCTGATAACTTAGCGGATTTCTTCAAAAATTTACCTTCGAAATTGACGAAAAAATGGATATTACAGTGTACAGGATACGCATTACTGAACTGTGAAAGTGAAATTTTCAACATAGCTTTCGAATTTTACTTAGAATTTCTTCATAAATACGCAAGCACTGTCGAAAAACCAGTTTTGAAAACAATAATCATGGATTTATCGAACGCTTTCTCCAATAAATCATTCGATTCTGATCTTGCTTTACAATTGCATGACACTATCGAAAATATCTTCTCTAGACCAACAGTTGAATGGCCATTCGAAGTTAATAAGATATTAATCGATTTTTTACTATATGGCACTCTTTGTCTTAAAAATGAACAAATTAGCGAGAAATACGGAAGTTTAGCTCTTGATTTGTTTTGCAGATTCCATTCTAATGACACTACTTCATATGATTACTTTTCACCAGCCTTTAACAAATTATTTAAACTTGATTATTTTTGCAAATTATGGATTCGAAAATTTGAAGATCTATACAGAGAGTTAATCAACTACAGAGCCACAAGTTCCATAAAATCAGTGTTTAATTACTTCGTTCAACAGGTAAATCAAAAATTAAATAAAACATACAAAGGAATCGCGTTTTCAATGATAATATACACTTATTCCTTCGCAACAACAGACAAATTCACAAACTCTATATATCCGATCCAGCAAATATGCGAAAATTATATACATTGGTTTAATCCTGAAGGTGGTTTTCTTAATCAGACAAATATTGAGCAGTTTTACACATTTCATCCTCTGTTTAGACTTGCTGAGCAATCAAAGTTCGGAGATAACGAAAAATTAGACACAGTTGTTGAAAATTACATTTTAAACATATTAAAAATGCCAGCGGGCAATGAAATCACAGAATTTTGGTTCCTTCCATTGCATGCATATAAATATTTGTTAACGTGGCCAAATTTCAGCATTTTCATCAATGATTTCAAAAGATATTTTCAGAGAATGTTTGATTTCTTCAATGACAGTCAAAAGTTCACTTCTGTCATCACAGCAATCTTCCCTAAGGATGATCCATCAAAACAGAAGTTTATAGAAAGAATTAAGACAGAAATAATGATCGCAACAGTGACGATATTAAATGTCGCAAGTTTTATAGATTTAGAGAACGAAGAATTCTACAAATCAGTTGTTCTCGACATATCAAAGAAATCGCAGTCCTGCCTATTCTATTCTATGCTCAATCTTTTCCAGTTGAACAGATCCAACGATTTTTGGATGTTTTTAGTTTCAGATATTTTACCAACAGATTCTTTATTCTTGATTACCGCCGCAAGTTCGATAAACATCGGCGGCTCAGAGTTCTACGTAGAGTACAAGAGGAAGATTGAGAAAGTCATTGGAAGATACACTCAGCTTTTAAACGAATCGAAAGTTGTTGATGAAAACGAAATATCGAGAATTATTTTCTCATTTTTGCAAGTTGCTTCATGCACTTCTTTCTTCACAGACAATCAACTAATGTATGAGAAAATACTGCATTCGAAAATAGGAAAGATGAAGGATTTACCAATACTCGAAATGCTCCATTTAGCAGTGATTTCCGGGGGTGGAGATATTCAAGAAATCGATGATGAAATTACGCTCAAAGGCAATAACTATGCAACAACGAAGTACATATTTTCGGTCTACAAAGATAAGTTACTCGTTAGACATCCTATTGGTTGCAATTTGTTCCAAATTGAAGATGCAAATGATTACAAAATTCAGCCATCGAAGTTAACAGAATTTTTCGAAGTTAAATCAAAGAAAGCGAAACCAATTCCTTTATCAAAGTACAAATCTAAGGAAATATTCGATATGGAGACAGAAGAAGCTTTGTTGATGGAAGAGTCAATGATCAATTCATCTTCAGAGATTCGTTCTTTTAATTTCCAAAACGAAATTGTTGATACTGAAAATATCGCTCACAAATTCGTTTCTGAAATGAATATCACTGTTTGCCATCCGGATTCAGTCAGACTCATTGAAGACACATCAAGTTTATTGCAGCTTGACAGTCATAAAATGGAATTTGACATTTTCATTGCGCAATTATCTTTGCAAGAAGGATTTCCAAAATTCGGTCACGCGCCATCAGAAAACAGGGAAATCTTCATTCGCGATTTATGCAATGACGAAGAAATCATTAAGACGCCAACAGCAAACTTCAGTGTCATGATTGATGTCGGTTTAAGTATTCCAGAGAACATCAGAACAAGTAAAAGCGCAGATTTCGTCAGTCATCCACAAAAAGTTCGTCATGAAACGAATATAATAAGATCACCAATGATCGTCATTCTTAATGAAACTGGTCTATCGCCAGATCCAGATTCCATTCCTTTCAGAAACTTTAACGCAATCGTTGAAATAGTTATGAACGATTTAGATTTTGGAAGATTCCCATATATCGCTCACGTAACATTCCAAAACGAAGTCCTTGAAGCAGAAATATTACTTCCAAAGACATTTTCTATTATGCTGCCTTCGCAAGGTCTCTGTCCATTCATATTGATGCTCACGACAATAATGAATTCATCGAGAAGTGTCCACAACTGCGGCAAGTCATTAACGCAAAGATTCGACGAAAAGAAGAAAGATATTTTGAAAATCTTCAAAGCCGCCACTACAAAATATTCGAGCTTCATCATTCACTCATCAAAGGTCTTGAACGACTAATAATTATATTATTTTGTTTTATTATTTATTTAAACATTGTATTGTATTTAGTAATATATACAAACAAAATTTATTTTTACTCAACAGCATTTCCAGATATCGTAACAACAAAGTGTTGATCATTGTGTGGTGCAAAAATAACATCAGAAGAGAAACTTCCTGAAGTAATAGCTGTGAATTCGATCGGAAATCGAACATACATTTTAGGTTCAATGCTGAACTTTGAAACAGATGAATTAAATGGATAAGGAACTATTGCATCAATAGTTTGCTTTGAATCTGTTCTGTTGAATATTTTGAGCGTTGCTGTTTTAGTTTGACCGACTTTTGTCGTCGGAAAAACTAAACTTTCTGTTTCGCTGCCCAATTTATTTCTGTTTTTCTTCGACATTCCTGTTCCTTCAACTTCCAATCTGGCAATAAAATTGTCGTATTTTAGCTCTATTTCAGCTTCGTACTTAACTTTTTGTAATGGAAAAAACTCAATAACAAACTCTGTTGATGAATGTGGTTCTAATGTTAAAATTTTTGGAATGCAAATGATTTTGTCTATTTTCTCGAATTCTGAATTATATTTCAACTGAACAGCAATCTTCTTGTCTTCTAAGTTCCTTATTGTGACGTGCTTCTTGATTGAATTAAGAATTTTGCATAATCCGAAATTGATTTTTGATGCATTAAGTGAAAATGAAGATAAATATTTTCCCTGTTTTATAACATTTCTCGGTGCAGGAATATCTTCGGATGATATATTGATACTGAAATTTCCGGTGTTTGTGTGTATTTCTATGGTTGATTCAACTTCAGAGCTGCATTCAACAGTGAGTTTCACAGTTGAATATCCCATTAAAATTCCAGATAAAGGATAAACTTTGACTGCAGTATTAAAAGCGAAAGCAGTGAAATTAACTTTATCAGAGGATAGATTTGATATTGTTAAATATGCGCTATTGTTAACGAGGACATTTAATGATTCTGGTCTAACAAAAACTTTCTTCGTTTCAGTCATCGATTGATTATAAATTTTGATTTCATTGATTCTTAAATTATTCTCGAATTCATTTAACATAATCTTTGGATCAATGACATCAACAATTTGTTCAGCGAATTCAACTTCATTACTGGTTTGAACAGCACTGAATGATTGTACAAAGAAATGATTTGGATTTGTTAAAGACAACAATTGTCGCAATATTTCATCACCAGAAAATACTTTAACAGGAACTTTGATTGTTCCTTGATAAATTCCTTTCATTACGAACTTAAATGACTTGAAAGAGTTTGGACCAATGACTCCATTGGGATTTGATATCATTATATTTGATTTCATGTGTTTTTCATCGATTGTTATTGAAACAAAAGCAGCAATATTTCCTGAATTGACGACTTTCAATTTTCCTTTGTATTCATTTAATAACGAATATTTCAAACAAACTTCTCGTGGAGTTTCTATACAGCTCTTTCCAGAATACGCAATTACAGGGATTGAATCGATTTTGTTGCCTGATATAGCGTTAATTTTTGATGATGTTGCATTTTTATTAATTTTGTTGCAGAATATTGAAAATTGTTGCAAATTTGGAATCGATTTTGGGAATTTGAGCCATTTTGGACCTTCTATTTGAAAATCTCCATCGCAATTAACAATAAGCTTTCTATTAACTGAATTATTTTGCTCAATATTTGGAAAAACAAGAGTTTTTGGTTTGATATCAACTTGATTTGATTTTTCTTCAACAATTTCTGGTTTTTCTTTGATCTCTTCACCCAGTGTCAACGACAAAGTGTTTTCTATATTCTTTTGTTCAATAGGTTTCGTTATTTGTTGCTGAGATGGAATTTCATACTTTTGAATTAAAATTTTTCTCGTGATAATAACACTACTTGAATGATCATAAATTTTAATGTCACATTCAGCCGAATTAATTTTCTCTTTATCAACAGATACTTTAATATCTATTTCTTCATTTGGATTCAGTTCAGATTGATTACATTCTACTGAAACACCCGAAAAATTGCATCCAACTGAAAAACGAACGATTTCATCACTAATATTTTTGATTGGTATATTGTGGGACGCATCAAAAGGAATAGTAAAAGACCATATTTTGGAATCTTGTTCAGGAACTTCTAAATGTGATTCATAACATTCAGCAGAAATATCAATTTTTGTATTTTGATTTGAGCCGATGTTTAGTGTATGGTTTGCTTTTCCTTGCAATTTGGGGCAATACATGATAAATAATAACTTTGATTTGCCTGGCAAAATTTCAATATCTGTTTCTGAAATAGAAAAAGGAAGATTTTGAGGTATTTGCAATGTAAATCTCGTTTTGTTTTCAGATGAATTAGTGATAAGGATCTTTTTGCTTTGAAATTGATTGATTTTGAATGATAAAAAATTTATTTTCTGCGGAAATACTGTTATTTCGTTCACAGATTCTCCGCTTCCATTGCTTTGGGAAACTGAAGACTTTTGGATGAATGTCGGCTTCGAATTCTCTTCATCCATAATTATCAAATTTTTAAACGTTCGCAAAAAATTGTAGAAAGTCTATTGTCATTGACGATATAGACTATGCTGTAGTTTCTAATGATGTCCAACTGAAAATTTTGAAACAATTTTGTGTTTCAGAAATGGATCAAATATCGATTGGTTATTCTTAGCTTGACTCAGATTGGAGTATATTTTTGTTTCGAATAATAGAACACAAAGAGGATGGAATTTCTTTTGTTTAAATTTTGTTTTTAAAGAAAGAATTAAAGTTTTAATCATTTACCCGGTTTTGCCATAGTTTGGAGTTTCCCTGTTTATTTTAAGAGGAAAATAATTCATTAATAAATTGCAGGAAGAATTGGTGCATGTGCATTTAGATTCACCTATGAGAGATGCTTCAATCAATGGAAGCAGTAATCTCTAAATAATCAATTGAGTTCAAGCTATGAATTAATTTTTACAAAATGGAACAAAACTGGGTATAATGCATCGTAATTCTGGACTTAATTCTTTGATTGCTGGTATATTTTTAAAGTTTATATGCAGCGTGTATTGATTGGAATATATTTTAGAGAGTAACAAATCGAAAATCAGAAGATATTTTAGAGAATTTCGTGTTTTTGTTAATATTAGAAAATATCGAATAATTCAAAATCTTCAAATTATAATCATGTAATATTATGTATAAGATAAGATACAAAATTTTGACCCACAGAAAATTTAAAACTGCAAATACATGGAATATGAAGTCCTCCGTTGCATCATTACTAATAAAATTGTCATAAATTTTTACGAAATATTGAATTTCTTATTAACAAAATGAACATTTAAAGCTCATAAGCGATGACATTTTCGGGTTTTATAATGGTTCAACATAATTCAGAACTTTTGCGATTTACAACTCAAACAAATATTAGAATAATTGATTGTCACTTTAATGGTTCATTTGCAGATGCAATAGTATATTATTGTTCAAATACCGAAAATACACTTTTGCTCGTTGAAAATTCAGTATTTAGTGATATAATACCTTCAAAGGATCTTTCATATGATGGAATTTGCTTGCGTTATTTTGTAGAGGGCAAATTCATTCAAAATGTAATCTATTCAAATATTAGTTTGGATAATTGGGTGATTTTTATATCATTTACTAACTACGATACACCATCAATTCGGTTTTCATGTTCATTCTCAAATTGTCATAATAAAAACTGTGATTTTCATGATTATGTTCCTGTTATGTTCAAATTACTATTTATTTTTGAAATGATAAGAACAAATGTTTCACAAGTAATTGCCTCACAAATTATAAATGTAGATGGTTTGAAAAGCCCCTCATTTAATTTGGTTTCATTAGTTAATAATTCTTTCAAGACTGCATTGAGAACAAGAAATACAGATGAACCTATGAAATGTTACATGAACAATATCTGTGAAAATTCATTAGTAGACTGCATAATCGATTTCATTTCAACTACTTTAGATCCGGTGTATTTCAGAAGATGATCCTTTGTAAAAAACGATGTTTCATCATTTAGTATTTGAAGCATAACTTATTTTATAGAATGCTATTCAGATAACTGGAAACTAACCTATGGATATGTGTCATAGATTCGAATCCCCGGTTCTGCGTATTTTGAAAATTTAATTCAAGAAAAATATTCCTTCGAAGATTTTTTAACAATCACATTAAAGGACTGCGATGGTGTTTATCCATTAAGCTGTGCAATTGATAACCATTATGCTTATTTGTTCAAAGTTTTTATTAGACAGTTATATTCACGCTTTATGTTAATAGAATCACTTCATTGAAAAAGTATCTTTATCAAATAAAATAAACAAAAACATAAAACTATGCATTTGAAACTCTAACTCTGACTCCTGCAAGTGTAACCTGTGGGAATCTTCTTGTGACATAAACAGTTGGCTTTGATCCTTCGAAAACGCTCTTTCCTGACAGATCTTTAACGCCGAAGTACCTCACAGCCCTCAGCATTGGACAGTCTTTGAATGCGCGCTCACCAACGCTTTTGAGTGAGGACGGCAGAGTCACTTCAACAAGAGATTTACATCCTGTGAATGCGAAGCATCCGATAACTTCCAAACCAGTTGATTGGAGATTGGCTGCCGTTAAACTTGTGCATTTCATGAAAGCGCGGCTGCAAATCATTTGCAAGTTTGCAGGGAAGACAACATTCATTGTTGAAGCCATATAAAACGCGCAGCTTCCAATGCACTCAAGATGCGTTCCTAATTTAACAGTATCGATCTTCGTGAACGCGAAACACAAAGGACTGACGAATCTCGTGACTTTGTTCACTCTGAAGCTTAAAACATTCATATGTAATGGAACTAAAATGATTCTTAAGTAATCGCTCGTGTAGAGGGCTCCATTGTGGATAACAAAGCGTTTGCTTTCTGGATCAACTTTGATTTCCACTAATTTAGGGCACTGCGCTGCAAATCCATATCCGATTTTGTGAACTGATGGAGGAATGAAAATCTTCGAAATTAATGTGTTGTAAAAGCTTTTGTAGCCAATGGATTTGAGATCCTGTGGAAGAGATATATCTGAGAGATTCGCACACATAGAGAAGCATTTATGAGGAATTGTGATCACTGAAGTTGATTCGAGATCGATTTTCTTCAGAATGTTGCAACGCTCGAATGCAGAGTCTCCAATTTCTAACAGTGTGCTTGGAAGAGTGATTGTGTGGAATTGGCCGCCATAGAAAGCGAAATCACCAATTGATTTAATGTTATTTGGAATTATTAAATCTTTAATATTCAAATGCATCGCTGAATGATGTGTAATCTCATTAATTGTTGGTGCTATATTGAATTGTCCATGGAAACATGATGGGAATTGAATGAGTTCAGTTTTCTCGATATTATAAAGAATTCCTTGTTCAGCAATGAATTTAGGATTGCCATTTGAAACATGGATTGACTTGAGTTGAGGGCTTGCAAGTGCTTGTGAGCCAATTGTTGTTAATGAAGCAGGTAATGAAAATATTTTGATGCAAGTTCCATTGAACGCATATTTATAAATATGTGTGAAATTTCGCGAGAAAACGACACTAGAGAGTTGTGTACATCTGTTAAAACATGAAGAATGAATTCTTTTAAGTAATGTGCTTCCAAAGTTGAGTTCAACGATGTTGGGGCAGTTTTCGAAGGCCGAAGATTGCAGTGTTCGAAGTGTACCCGGGAAATTAAGTTCTCCAACAGATGTTGATGCGAAAGCTTGAATTCCGATTTCAACGACGCCAGAAGGCAACTGAACATCACTTAATTTCTTGCATTTTCTAAATGTCCTCGCTGCAATTATAACAACTCTTGATTTAGAAATATCGATATTCGTTAATTGTTGGCAATTCTCAAACGCACCGTGATGGATGCGTCGCAGTGTCGTAGGTATGTGTATTGAGATGAGATTTGACGAATAAAAAGCTTGTTTATGAATAGATCGAATTCCTTCAGGTAAATAAACGTAATTGAGGGTTGAATATGCGAAAGCTTTGTTGGATATCGACCTGAGAATGAATTTTCGCTGGTTAATGTCAATAACTTTCGGAATATCTAAAGTTGAAACCGGACATTCAACAATTCCTGTTATAGATGCGAAATATCCATCTGTGGAGTATTTTGCCGACAAAAGAACGTTTCCTATCGCTGTTGTTCCGCTATAGTGATATTGCTTCAGGCAAAAACAAGAAAACAAAAACATCAAAAAATGAAAAAAGCGAAATTTACATTTTATAATAGACTAAAATCATCAAATATCAATAATCCAAAGAATTTCCTTCCATTTGATCAAATAATATCAAATCACAAAACCTAATATATAAATATAAATTTCATTATCAAAACATCATTATTGAAGCCTTTAAATCAAATATCTCGCATATACTCCATCTGTATATACTAATTCTGTTAATAATTTTTTGTTTTAATGATTCATATAATTTTTCATATATTTTATGAAAGAAGAATCATTTGATAAGAAATGCTCTTATAAATAAACCATTTATGTAAAGTATGTTGTATTGCTATAATAGATTATGTTCAATGATGAAATAAAATCGAGCTTTTTTAAATGAATAAATTATATGATTTCTCTATCGATATTTAGAGCTCTATCTTTGATGTTAATGGTCAATTATTGATATCTAATATGAATATATTGTTTATGAGTCAAAGCTATTATAAGAAATATTAGTTATTGAACAATAAAATAAAAAAAATACATATTTTCCATTGTTACGCAGTTTTCGATAGCAAGAGTAATCTTGTTGAAAGCGATGTCTGGGGTTGAATACTTCGGGAGATGCAACCTGCAGAAGCAAGTTTGAGCGTGTGGAAGTCTTTCATCACCTCCATCATTGTATTTAACAGTGATGTGGAATGTTGGATTCAAATCTCTATTCAGGAATCTCGTCAAAGTCGTTGCGAACTTAAGAAGAAGAGAGCGCTGATCACTTGTCATTCTATCAACAGCCTGCCAGAAGTTATCAATGATATACTGGTGCTCGTGATTGAATCCATCGAATGAAGTGATCTGCTTCAACTGACCTGTTGTGATGATGTTAGAACCTTGTAAGGGAAGAGAAATGAGTGTTGCATTCATAAGTGGATGTGTTGAGAAATCAATGTTGACAGCAAATCCTTCTCTAATCAAATCCAAGTTAACAGAGATTTCATTAATTCTTCACTGCACGAATTCATCGATAAAATGTTCGATAGATTCACCAGTGACGTACTCTGTATAGTGCTGAGATGGAATTGGAAGGATTTCTCCTGTCCATGAAATGAAGTTCCATTTCTGCTGGAAACAAGAAGTAAAGTCAGACTCACTCTTGGACTGTCTGAGTCTATCAAAGAGGATCTTTGTGCGCTCGTCAACCATCAAAATATTGTTTTCACCAATAATGGCGCCAGTCAAATATTTCCATATGAATGGCGCAAATCTGATGTCCTGAGGAAGACCATTACGAACAATGACACCGAGGAATGTTCCGACAGTTCTGTGTTGCTCATGTGATTCTTTTCCGAGTGTTATTGAAGGAATACAAACGTCTCTTGCATTTCCACATCCATTTCTTCCGGTTGGAGACAAAATGAACAAATTCGATGTTGGTTGGAATATTGATGATGCGAGTTCGATGAAAAGTTCCTTTTGCAGACCACCAGCATCGATAGCAGACTCTCCGACAAATGAAACATGCCTTGGCCTGTCTCTGCTCTGCATTCTCCATGTTGGAAGTTTCGAGATCTATTTCGTGAACTGTGCAATGATTTATTTCTTTTGATCTCCGGATCCATTCAAAACTAAGAACTGCGCTGATCTTCTGTCGATCTTTAGGTCTGGTCCGGACTGAAGCATTGCGTTGGAGTAGATAACACTTGTAAGGAAGTCCTTTGATGTATCTGCAGTTGCAAGGAAGTCCAAGCAAGTAGTGACGAATGAATCTCTTGAAGTTGATCCACATGTAGTTGAATCTGTGAATCAACAAAGCATAAAGAAGAACAACTTCAAGTGGATAAGACATTGTGAGAGTTGACCTTTTAATTTCTTCGTAGAAAGGCTTGAAATCTTTGCTCTCGAATGATTCTCCTGTGAAACTTGTGACTAATTTGCGTGTTAAAGCCGGCGTCCACTTGAAAATGAATTTCTTCATGTCTTCGATGAACTTCTCCTTGAACAATTCAGGCTGAACAACAACGAGTTCCATTGTTGCATCAACTTCAAGATTGAATCCACCGCTTGCTAACTTGATGAAAATTTCTTCTTAGTTGAAATCCAAAACGACATCACGACCGTGCAAAGTAATGATTGATTCTTTTGCATTTAAGTCAATAACGACATTCTCTGAAACCATTTGTTTCGCGTCAACCTTTTGGAGACCGTCTGCTGAAAATATTTCGATGTATGATGATCCTATAGCATTCTGCATATATGAGAATTTAAATCTGCAATGTGCGCATGATGGATTGGTGAGTTTAATTCTACAATCTGTAATTCTTGTGATTTGAACTTTGGAATATTCGAATGGTTTCCTCTCTTGGGAGTCAATGAGAGCAAGCCAGAGTGGAATGATTTCGTAGAATGGGAAACCTCCGAGAGTCAGCCTTGAAGTGATTAAGTTCTGATAAAGAAGATTTGTGCTGTGAATGTCTTTCTCTGATGGAAAGAAATCTAAGCTTGGAAGTGGAATTCTGACTTCAGGAGATGTTGGAACATCAATTGAGATTGTCAAAAACTCTGGGAAATATGGAGCAAAAATGTAAGGAAGATTAGATGTCATTGCACGCTGCTTCTGAATGAAGAATGATGTGACTTGGACATCGATTTTATTCCCTAAGTATCCCATGAATATCGCGAGTAACAACAATCTCGACAAATAATCGGTTGTGACATTATCCTGCATCAAGAAATTCTGCGAGAAGTATGTCAACAATTTCCTTGAATACATCCATGCAAATGGACTCTGTGTGAGAAGCAAATCGATCATTATTGATCTCGTGAAAACAGGATCGATTCTATCGATCTTCCTCATTTGCAGTGTTCTCATCAGCAACAATGCTTCATAGACTGTATCGAATGTCCATGAAGTGTACCACTTAGAAACACATAACGCGCAAAGAGAGTTTTGAAGATCATTGGCGTTCAGGAAATCGATTGTTATTGAACTATTTTCTGTTGCCAATGGGGATTATACTGTGTTAGACAACACTCTGACATTGACATCTTTGCTTCTGTTGAATGATGGAAATGCAATAACGAGTTTATCTGCGCCTTTGAGTTTTCCATCAATTGTTGTTGTCATGTTAACAGCTCCATATGGATCTGATAGCAAATGAGCTTCTTCCTTGCAACAAAACTTTCTATGTATTTGATGAGATTCTGGTTGAATGCGTCAAGTTTAGATATCTCATTTATCGCAAGCAATGCATTGTTGCTCAATCCATAGTTCAATTTGTTGCATGGAGCGTGAGGTGGTACGATATTGACTTCAAGATTGAATGGGAAGATTCCTTGATGAAGATCGATTAATGAAAGTTGTTCGAGAATTGTCAACAGCATAGAGAAGAGTCTCATCATTCTTGCAATTGGGAAGTTCGCTGCATATCCATTCATCCCAATCCTTGTAATTAAAACACTTGTCCACTGAGTGTGACTTTCGACAAACTTGTTGCTTCACTTGCGTGAAGAGGAATATTGTTTAGTGGAGGCATTGTCCCGTAATTCTCATCGAGTTCGTTCTCGATTAAGAAAGCGAATCTTAGCAATTCAGGAATATTGTTGAGTTTGTCACGAGCTTCATTACTGTTCATCTTTGCCCATTCAGGGAATTCGTAACGTCTCTGATTATCTAAGTCTCCATTACATCCGAGAATTTCTGGTTTAAATGGTGTTGTTAGGTCCAAAACTTCGGCTGCGTTCACGAACATTACAGTGTCAAGTGTAAACCTTCATCTGGACTGATGACAACTCTGATATTCTCGGAGTATTTCGGTAACTTGATCATAACTTTTCCAATTGTTACAGATTTCTTTGTTTCGTCAACAGTGATCGCGAAATCACTTCCTGGGGATGTTCCTCTTACAGAAGACTTCGATGGATAAACAACCATCGATGGGAAGTGAACAATCTGATATAAATAGTTCTCTGTGTAAGTGTCTTCAACTAAACCAATATATCCCTTAAATTCACCTTTGCATTTAACACTGATTTCAGCAACAGATTCTTTCTTCAAAATTGGAGACATCAATACATATGTTGGATATTTCTCATTGGATAATCTTCCGAAATCTCCATAAGGATCAACCTGCGACTTTGTCGTGATATCCATCAAATTGTTGATCGTGTATTGGATGTTATCGAATGGATTCATGTAACAAGTCAATCTCGAGATGCAATCATCGAAGTATGGAGACTGTATGAAGATCTTAACGAATTCTTTCACGGCCATGTAGTTGGAAAGGGACTGAATGTATACAGAGGCCATCATTGTGTTCATTCTTTCAGTGCAGTTAGCGTAGAAAGATAAAATGAAATCATATTCTGGGAACCAAATTGGATTAAACTCAACAGTTGCAACAGGTTGAATAAGGAAGTTATTGGTACTGCAGTTAATTCTTGAGTGAATGGTAACTCAAAGAACACTTTTTCAATCTTTGAGCCATCTGTAATACAATTTGAGTATGTATCGAGAGATTTTCTAATTTGAGCTGTGCAATATGGACGAATGAATTCAATGTTACCTCCAAGTAAAGCAAAAGCAGCAAGAATTTGATAATCCTTCGATTTCCCGCATGATACTGATTTGAGAATCTCTTTAATGATCTTTGATGTTTCTTGTGTTTCATCACTAAGCATTTCTCTGAAGAATGAAACATATTCATTTGCAAGAACTAATCCAGACATTTCTATCAAAGATTTTCCGATGTGTTCGAAAAGAAGCGTTAAATCTCTCTTCATTTGATCCCTTCTGATTGAAACGTACTTTAATGCCGAAGCAAGTGCAAAAATTGTGTTTCTTGCTGAAGATGATTTGCACACTAAAGCGAATTGATGTAATTTCTTATAAACAGCAACAGAGCACTGTTTTGTTGTATCAATGCCATCATTGATCAAAAACAGATGAAGAGGAAGAAGATTTTCATCATTTGGAAGCATATCAAGCAATCTCTGGAAAGCTCCTGGAATATAGGCAACAAAGTGAATGCATAAACCAAATAATCTTGTGTTAAATGGTTGATTCATTAAAACGTTGAAGAGATGAAGCAAGAAATTGCCGATTTCTTCATTTGAAATCAAATGGCCGTGAAGCATTTTGTGGGCAATAAGCAACAAGTGTGGATTGTTAATGCTCATAACCATATTCAAAAATTCACTGACGAACTCGTGTTTGGTGTTCTTGCTGAACCTGAGAATAGCAAAAAGGCTGTCGAAGTTGCCCATTGTTGAAAGTGATGAAGAAACAGTTTGGTTGAACATGGGATGAATGTTTTGCTTATAAACTTCACGAACAAGAGAGAATCCAGTGTCTGTTAATGCCAATCTAACTTTCTGGTTCTCCAAGAGATGGATAACAGTGTCAGCTGGTTCTTCAGACAAAAGATAAGCTGAAATAAGCTTTGGAGGATCATCTTCTGGTTCAAATTACATTTTCATGTTGAGTAAGATTCTTACTTTCTCCAAGATTTTATCAATTGGCTTCGATTCTCTGATCATTGAATTAATTGTGTTTCTGAGAGAAAATATTGCATCCAATGGCTTGTTGAGATCAGGATCAAGCTTCTTTGCCTTTAAATTGGCTTTAAACTAGTCTTTAACTCCTAAAGCCTTGAATAATAAAGCAATGAAAATCCTTTCGAACTTAAGAACTGCTTCGCCCAAGTTTTTGTGGAATAATTTCTTCCAGAAACTATGCAACGCTTTGATTGTAGCTTCACCGTTCAGAACGAAATCATCAGCTATTTCGCTTGTTAATATATTCTGGAGAGCATCTGGATGGTCACATAACTCCATATTCGGCTTAACGAGCCAGTTAAACTTGTCTTCGAAAACAGAAGCAGTTCCACCTTGAATTAATATTGCTGCAAAAATACCGAAACTGAAACCAACATTGATGAAGGATCTTTGTGCAGCATCATTAGTGAAAGGATCCATTCCAATGCTGGTAAAATACGATTTAAGTGTTGCTGTAAGAACAGCAAATAACGGAAGAACGAATTGAGCAATAGTGTTATTTGTTGCAACGCCCAAAACAAGATACAAAAAGTTTGAGAACATGTGGTGAATGAGAGAATCATGTAACTGTGGAAATGTCGCATAATTAAAAAGATCGCTTGTGTACTGATGAACGATAATTCTCATTTATTCAGTTAAAGCATCAATTGGTGAAGCTTTTTTTCCTTTGAGTGAGTATAACTTTGATGAAGTGAATGCATCTTCATTCAGTTCTTTAGTTGCTTCTCTAACAATAACTCTTTGCTGGACAAGAAGCATTGTGAATAAATGTGGATGAATAGACGTATAAGGACCTCTCCTTTTAATCAACTTTTCAAGTTTGTTACCAACTGTTTCATATAATGAGAAGAAATTTGAATATGAAAGACGACTCATAAATAATGAATGTAAAGCATTGGTTGACTTCTGAACTGCTTGAAGTAATAATTCCGGCGGAATCATTCTTAAATCAAAGGCCTGAACAACTAAAAAGATGCCCCAGTAACAAATCGTTCATTTGAGTGTTGCAACAATCTTGAAACAACGAAAATTAACTGTTTCTTGCAAGATTCTGTTTGCATAAAGACTGGAATGCATTTTGCAATAGCTAGCATAAAGATTTCAATTATATATGGGCCGAACCTGTTATTCATTCTTGTTGTGCTTTCTATGATTGGACACAATTGACCCAAAATTGAAGTATATTTTTCGATTGTGAAATCAATTGATTTTACAACTGATGTTTGGGCTGATATTTGTCAACAAAATTTTAACTAGATTCCTTAAAATAATTTCTGCGTTTTGTTCTTTCTTTTGTTTGATTGGAGGTGGCATTAGCAAATTATACATAAATGGATCATCGACACCATAATATTGATAACCTTTGATTACGACTTTTCCTGCAATATTAACTGCGAGCCAATGAATATTATGAATCAAGTCCAATGTTGCACCAACAATCGCACCTTCTGTTTCGATAATTTCATCGTGAATGTGCATGCCTGTTATCAAAGAAAATTGGCGAATTAAGAATTGTCTTTCGTTTGAAGTTTTGATGTAAAAGACTAAAGAGCAACCGTTTGTTTCCACTGGAGCATTTACAAGAATATGCGCTGGCATAAACTCTGGGCATTCAATGTTAAGCTCTTCCTTAACAATGCATAATTTGCATTGATGAATTAATTCATTTGTTTCGATACTTATTACAGAAACAACTAAATTGGAATCAATCGAAACCAAAACAACACCATCTGTGCAAAGACACTGTATGTCACGAATTGGTTCATTCTTCATTTCCATTGCTTCGTATTTCTTTTCTTCTGCACTCAATATTTGATAAAATGGGAATATAAATCACTTTTGGCAATGACAAACTATTCCTGTTGAATTATAACTTAGCTTAGCTGCAATATTATGCTGAAAAACAAGTGTTTTTGTGAATGGTGGCAAAATTGAACCTGTATCTACGATTGGAAAAATATGAAATGATTAATCCGAACCTAAAAAGGAAAAGGAACTTGCCATTAGATACCATTCCGTGTGGAACTAGTGTTGGTATCGGCAAAACGCCTGTGAACGAATTATCTGTTAATAAATATTCTTTAATCGGCAATGACATTGAAGGACAAGGAATTAATTCATCGAATTCCTTCATAACCTATTGAACCATTGCTTCGAGAGACTGAGTATTAAAGAAATATTCGAATAATATTAATAATGACTTCGAAATTAATTCCGTAATATCGACTTATTCCTGCGGAATTTGCTTAACATTTCTATTTATTAAACGAATATTCATCAGTGTTTTAGAAATATCGAGCTGGTGAAAATATGGTTTCAAGAAGCAAATCTATCAAATATTGAATTGCTTCCTCTTGCTTCGTTAATATTTTCGGATTTGTCATTAAAATTTGCATTAAATGAGGAGATTGAACTGCATATTTGATAGCAGAGCGTCAAGGTTTCTCATCCTGCACGACAAACATCTGGAAAAACAATTCTTCCGCGGAATTCGCGTAACCGGTGTTTTGCGGGGTTTGATTCGTGGAAGTTTCATTTCCCATTTTTGGAAAAATGAAGTGAATTTGAACTTTTAGCTTATTTTTGTTTGATATGGAATGTTTTATGTCTATTTTTAGTGCTTTGTCAGATTTCTCAAATCATATAATTGGGGTCTGACATTCTTTCAATATTCAAATAGTGATATTCCCTATATTTTTTTCATTTGATGATTTGAATTCATGAATGGGAATATCAATTTCATATCCTATTTCATAATATAACTAAGTTATCATGAATGCAGTCGTATTAAATAATTAAATTTAATAATGCTCAATTCTCAATAAATTCGTGAGATATGAATGAGAAAATATGGTGAAAGTCAATCAATAAACAACAAATGTTTATTCATTAATCTATGAATGGAATAACTTAAGGCGCCATCGTGTTCGCTTGGATGCAACCGTGTTGATTGAGGCAAATGATGTGACATGATGCAATCAGTTTGTCATCAAAAAGCTTCAATCCAAGATGAACATAATTGTTTGAATTGTTATTGTTATTATTTTGATTGTTTTGAGTATATTGAGCAACACATTGTTTTGTAATCAGATGTTCAAGAATTAAATCGAATTTCGTTGTTCCCATATTGTTAGTTATTACACTTCCTGATGTCCCATATTCATTGTTTTCTAAATAACAATGCTCGACAATCATTGTTCCTGAGGAATATATATAAAATAGAGGAGAAACTTTATTTTCAGCAATAACACATTTATCAACAATTAATGATTGTCCATTCCAAAGTGTTATTACATAAGGTCCATTATTTTTAATGATGTTGCATGAAACTAGCTTTCCTTGATTCCTTATTAACACAAAAAGAACAACATGTTCCCCAGAGCAATTAGTTTCTGTTGAATACATAATTAATGGGTTATAAGAATTATAAAGATGTATTCCTGGTGCATTGCATTTAGTATTCGAAAGATTATCATTACTTGATATTCCAGCGCCATATTGTTGATAAGTACTAAAATATGCTGTATTATATATTACATTTTTTCCTGAAAATGTGGAAAAATTCAAATAATTTTTGTGATCTGAAAGATCTGATATGAGCGAATAAAAGAACTTTCCCTTTCCATCTGAATTGCAATCTATTCCACAGATTCTATTAAGGCAGCATTCGCCTTTAGAAGAAAAATAAAATGCTCCTCCACTTCCTGTTGATGAAATTTTCGTGAAGGAACTGAATTCAACAAGAAGTTGATTAGTATCTAAATGCGAACTTGAAAATGATATAGATTTCGATGATGAGTCTTTGAACTCACAATTCGAAACGTGGTATTGTCCACTCGATATGATTGACCCACCACTGAATGATGTTCCACTTCCATCGAAGAAATCACTCCATGATGTTCGCAATTATTTTTTTCAAATTTCAGCATTGACATTCATCTGGAATAAGGATATAACCTTATCATAACATTTATTCGTTACTATAATATATAGCAGATTAATATGATTCAAGCGATTTAGGTTTTCACTTTCGCATGTCCTTCAACGCTTATAGTAATGACTAGCCAAACAAATATTGATTGAATTTCATTTCATAATATATCCTTTTCAAAACGCAACGGTATATTAAACCCAACTTTCACAATATCGCAATCAGTCAATGTTTAATTAAGTTTATGTAGCACCTAAAATTTCTGCTCAACTGAGTTTGGAAGAGTTTTTTTTTTCTGCCATATTTTTTGTTGGATGAAAGATGAAAAATTTTACCATCTCTGATGTTGAAGAGAGTGTAAAGAGATTGCTCAGTTACGTCAATGCAGACCAGGTAGATAACGTTAAGAAAGAATACGAAGAGCTGAATAGAATCGTGAACGTTTTAAATCATTATCATTCAAAAATTGGAAATGAGCAAGAAAGTGATTGCTGTGGTGATCAGCATGCTGAATTTATAACGCTTCTTAATATAAAATTGGCACCAATCAGAGCAAAATCAATAGTAGATAGAATTCATGCATGTTTGAATAAATAGGACTAATATCTGTTTAAATTTTAGTAATCCAGAAATAGCATTAATTCATTGCAAACCAAAAAAAAACACATAATTATGTATCAATTGGAATTATAAAAATGAATATTTAAATCAATGATTAAACTATGAATATTAATACAGCTTGATATGAATCTATAAATCCCAATGCATGCAATTGTTTGGTTATTGATGATTAAAATTTGAATAAAATATTGTTTTGAACATGATAGTATTTACAAATAAATATAAGGAAAAATAACATATTATTAAAGATACTGGTAAGAAAACTCCTGAAAATTGGATTCAATTTTGTTATTTGAGTTGTTGAGTCCAATCAAGAGGGTTAAATACGATGAAGCTGCACACGAGGTCCCGGTCAACCATTAACACAGCTCCTCTGTTTCTATATTCGCCGATATAATTTGGAGCTGAGAAAACAGCGATACAGCTCTCGCATCCTGGTATGGGCATTGAAAATCCCTCCATCTGCACTTGGTGAGAACGTACAATCACTTCTATTTGTGTTTTTTGACAAAAATTCTCAACTGCTTTCTTTCCGAAGCCGAAACCAATCTGGCGTTCGCTATTCGACCAAAGTTCAACATTTTCAACAGGATCTGACCAAACGATGTCACTTATTAATCCACTTCCTGGAATTTCTGTCGGACGCTCAATTTCATTGATCTGTGCGACATTTGTAAGAATTGGAGAAAGTCCACCGTGGACACAAAAGATTTTGTCTTGTATAATTGCAGCAAACGGCATATAATCGAAAACATCAACTATTGAGTTCCATGTTGCCACGTTAAACTTCTTAACACACTCGGCGTAGAATCCGTACGCTTTGTTCATTTCACGAGATTCGTGATTTCCGCGAAGAAGGAAGAAATTTTCTGGGTATTTGATCTTAAAAAGCATCAGCAAGCAGAAAACTTCTAAGCTGTTGCTTCCTCGATCAACATAATCACCTAAAAACAGATAATTTTTTTCAGGTGGATATCCAACTTTTTCAAATATACGCAAAAGATCGTAAAACTGGCCGTGAATGTCACCAACGATCGCTAGGTTCGCTTTAAGCTCAAGTAAACATGGCTGCTTTTTGAATAACGGTTTCACTAAGCGGCAGAGAAGGAAAATATCGTCTGCGGTGATCCCACAGCGTGATCCGTATGGGAGTTTCCGCAGTGAAAGAAGTTTTGCGAGAATTTCATCCAATTCTTGCGACATTGATAAAAAAATAAAGAAAACTCAGCGATAAAATATTTATTGATTTTTGTCTGTATATCTGATAAATAGTGTTGGGTATAATAAAGAGTCACTGAAAAGTGATGTGTTTACATGGCAAATGTATTTCATTTTGACATGTAAAATTGGTTAGCTAATTATAATCAGTATTTTTAAAGTTCAATTAAACTTGTTATAACATCTGAAAATCTTATTAGAGAATCTATCAAGCTTGCTAGAGCGTCTAATAAGCTTGTTATAGATCATTTCAAGCTTGATAGAGAGTCTATTAAGCTTGTTCAAGATCTATCAAGCTTAATAGAACAACCTTTGTTAAAATGGCAGCCTTTACAAGTCAAAACAAATTTATAACTGCCATGTAAACATGTCGCTTTTTCGTGACTCTATATTATACACTACATATATCTGATAAATATAATATCCTCCTAAAATACTCTCTAATTTATTAGTTATTTTATGGTTTTGACGAATTTTTTGTCTAAAATTTTCAAAAAATAAGAAAATTTCAGAAATTGTTAGAAACTTTTCCTCATTCAAAATGATCGCGCATATTTTTCTTTGAGAATGAAGGTGTAGAATCTCCATAATGTACACACTCTGATTTCAAAGTTTGAGGAAGTACTACAAAAATATTGGCAAATATTTCCATTCTTGATACCAAATGGAAACATTTTAGAAAAATTACTTTTTGTAAACTTTTCAAAACGAGTCACTTTTGTCAATAGTTTTTAATATTTGCTTATTGTGTTAATAAAGTTTTGTCAACTCTGTTCTTATCTATATATCCTGCATATTTACTTATGAAAATACTTTAATTCTAATCAAGATCAAATTCAATTAAGATGTATTGATTAATCGCAAAGTATATAGCCGGAATTTAATTGTTTATGTCATAAGTGTATAACACGCTTAAGTATAATGAACTTTATAGTTTATGTTAAAAAAAATCTTTATTTAATTAAAAGTAAATTCACATTCAACAGCGTAGTGGTCTGACAACTGGACAAACTTCTCGTTCTGGACAAACATTTCGTTAACTTTCGGCTTGTAATCTACTTTAAGTTGTGAATTTTTGTGCGAGAAGAAGCAAATGTAGTCAAGGGATTGAGTTGTACCCTGATCGTATTGTTCTGCTAAGACCGTATCAATAACTTTACCATCAACAAGTGGACCAAATGTAATTGGGTGTTCACCGTATGTCTTAAGGAGAGTGTCAACGCAATCATATTCTGGGATCGTAAAGTGCTCGAGAAGGCTGTTATATTCATCTCCATATCTTGAGTTAACATTAAAATCGCCAACGACAATAACTGGATAGTTATCATTGGCCTTTGTCTTCATGAAAGCACTTAATTGATCGAATTGAGCCTGACGGACCTTAACATCGACAACTGTTGGATCTTTTCCGCTCTGATAAGAAGCCTGAAGGTGTGTTGAGAAAAGATGAACATGGTGCTTATCGTCGAGTTGTATTTTAGCGTAAACTGATCCTTTAGCCATGAAAGAGTCAACACCACATCCAGCAGTGTATCTGATGCTATCTGCCTCAAGAATTGGGAACTTTGAGATGATCATAAGACCGCTGTCGATAACTTGGCGCGATAAAAGTGGTGGATTCTTTGCTGTTAAAGTATATTTGAAACCAATAGATTTTGCGGCTTCAATGAAATTTTTGGCGATATCAGAACCGAACTGGAAACCTTCTTCTAAACAAACAACATCGTAATCTTGGATTTTTTCAAGAAGTAACTGAGATCTTCTTCTCATATACTCCTCTCTGCCCATATGGAGAAGAGATGGCCTCCAGAAGGCGTTGTAATCAAGTATTTTAAGTTTCTTCGTGTTAAATCGTTCATCACGTTTTTCAGCAACGTCGATGTAATGCTTTGCAGTCCTGGCGAGCGTTGCCTTCAGTATTGCCATGATTGAAGCGAGTGCACCAATCGGAATTCCAAGTCCGTAAAGTAAAACAGATTTCATCAACAGAAAATGTTTTTTTTTTGATCGTGATGAAAGATTTATTCTCAAAAGTGGTCAATTTTTTTTCCGTTGACTTTTTGGAGTTTTGGTATTTTTAACGAGTAAACCCCCCTATCAAGCCAAACTGAGAAGTCATTTACGTGCTTTTCAGGGGTGCTGAGTATGTTTATAGCATTTGATTGTCTATTTAACTTGAGGATCTCAATGCCTCAATGAGATTTCAGCGAATTTTGACATGTAAAATAACGAAAGTCACTATTTTTAACACTTATTATCTGATATTTGTCATGTAAAGTCGAAAATTTGATATGTAATGTTACCAATGAGCAAATTTTATGTAAACTTGAGGTAGCATAACTTTATGTATGCTCGATGTATGGGCAAAGGAATGCCGTTTGACTCCTGTCCATAGCATATTTTTTCTTTTCTATTTTTTGATTTTTCGGCTGGAACTCTAGCAAAAATAAGCGAGCGAACGCTATAATAGTGAGATGTATTTGTTATAATCATCAAAGAGATTCATAACAGAAGCCCATTAATGATTTGTAATGGGTTCTTGTTTGTAATCATATTATGATTAAGTAGTATCTTGCTAAGGTCATGAAACCGATTGCACCACTAGAATCAGCACCCACAAAAAGCACGTAAATGTTTCATCAGATTCGTAAGGAAATCCTGCTCCAAAAAGTGTCAGGAAAAGTCACAGTATGTAAAGTGTTTTTGTCAGGTTTTACATGCTAACACACTTCATGCTTTGAACCAATTTCATCACAAGGAGTGACTGACTGCGTAGGATATGACGCAAGTTCAATGCGGTCAGTCACTCTTTGTGATGAAATTTCAAAAGTTTAAAGTTTAAATTCATCTCAATATCGAATACATTTTTTACGCTTTCATGGTTTTCTTGAGACAATTCTGTTATCAAGTGGCCTTATATGGACAATGTTGACCATTATGAGCAGAATTGCCTCAAGAAAAGCATGAAATTTCATTGAATTTTTTAATTTGAGCAAAATCATCATGAAAAATGGATCACTGGATGGGATGTCTTACCAATCTTATGTATTGGGTTGTTTTTCATGATGATGTTAAAAAGAATTTGAAATCATCGTAATTTCAATGACTTTATTTTTGAGAATCCTATTTTTCTCGCTGCAATGCTGCTCATAAATGTATATGTATCCTTGATCACCTCTTGTGAACAGCATTGCAGCAGGACAAATTCCAAATTGCATATTGTTTTTACAAGATCATCATGCAGAATGACTCACTCTATATGGCTGCAGTTCCATCATATACGATGAGTCATTCTGCATGATTAATTTTTATTTTTCATTAATTTATAAACATTGTTTGAATTTTCAAAAAATATGAATATCTGACTTCATCTCACATATTGCATTAACTGAGTTTATGTGCTTGTTCGTTTCATATACATTATTTTGTCAGATATCCATATTTTATGAACAAATATAGTAGATATTTAACAAATCACCTATTTGCCAATATTTTGCACGAAGAATGCATATAGTGCACAAAAATATTAGATTCTATACATGCTTCGTGCATAATATTGACAAATAGGCGAGCTTTGTAATAATCGACTTTTATTTTGCTTTTTAGCTCAAATCATAGTAAGCTCCATCATATGAGGCTGATCCATGATAGGCTTGCCTCACATAATAAAACTGTGCTATGATTTGAGCTAAAATGCCAAACAAAATTGTGGATAATTTGGGAATCTGGACTTTTTCAAAATATTAGGATATACAGATGCTGCACCGACTCCCTATTTACTGGTAGTGGATGTAGAATCAGTATTTCCAAATAATTTAAATATCAACTCTTTTTTCAAGTAAATGCAAACGGTATATACTGCTCAACTATGTGGGATTACCTGTTTGTAGGCATTAGCTGAAATCAATTTGCTGGCAAATAATTGACACATAAATTATTTACATGGCATTTTCATATGTTTACATGGTAGAAAGTGTTACTTTTCCCGACACTTTTCTTTTCTCTGTGGTCCTAAAATGCTCGGCATCGACTATAGATTGCAAATTTAAAATAAAAATCATAGATTAAGCGAGGAATTTTCGAGATTTAGTTTGGGCAATTAAATTTTTATTCGCAAAGTCGGCGAAACTCGTTTTTTAACTCACTGGATTAACTTCTTGAGATGTTATTGAACAACAATGTACAAAATCCTGTTGTGCATGATATATTAAAGAATTAGCTAACAAAGTCTATATTTCATTAAAATATTAGATATATCTTTCATCAAAAACATTGATTTGCCATAATGTGCTTTACTCATTATAATATATTATATTACCATTGTATAGCATTTTTATAATGTAAAATATGTTGTTGTCGATGATAAATAGGTAAATCTAATCACAAATATGCTTTTTTTGAAAAAAGTATTCCAAGTGTTCACACATAAGCTCTGTGTGTTATTCTCCCAAAAATAATGATGATTCTTTTCAAATTTTCCCTCTCTATTCTTCTCAATTTAATAAACTTATCAAATTTAGCCGCGCAAAAAGAGTCATCATTATTTTTGGGAGAATAACACACAGAGCTTATGTGTGAACACTTGGAATACTTTTTTTTCAAAAAAGCATATTTGTGATTAGGTTTACCTATTTATCATCGACAACAACATATTTTACGTTATAAAAATGCTATACAATGGGAATATAATATATTATAATGAATAAAGCACATTATGGCAAATCAATGTTTTTGATGAAAGATATATCTAATATTTTAATGAAATATAGACTTTGTTAGCTAATTCTTTAATATATCATGCACAACAGGATTTTGTACATTGTTGTTCAATAACTTCGCAAAAAGTTAATCCAGTGAGTTAAAAAACGAGTTTCGCCGACTTTGCGAATAAATTTTAGACAAGCCCATTTAGTTTTCCATTTTTACCTCTTCAAAATAACAAAATGATAGTATCAATAGTATTGACATTTCGTGATAATCCTGAATATCACGAAAACAGCTCGATTAGCGAGTTTTTTGAACTTGCGATAAATTTGTAAATATTTCAAAAATTCTGAATAATAATCGTCAGCATTTCAAAATAAAAATATTTCTGAGAGCTATTCAATTCTTTTCTTCTCAAAACGTTTATCGATTAATGTTTTAAAAAACTGCATATCCCCTTATCTTTGGCCTCTTTTTTTATGAGCAGCCTCGCTTTTACCTCTCCTGCCTAGAATAACTATCGGATTATATTTATTTTTACATTTTTTTCCCTCACAAATTGCTATTTGCACAATTCAAAATTAGCTGTTTTCCTACTAAATCTAGCCGGACCCTGATGCCCACGAAATGCTATACCATAGAATACGATTGTAAGCTTTATTACTTGCTTACAGAAGATATCATGATCTTTATTAAACGAATCTCCGAGCTTAAAATCTTATTTTCTTTTATTCTACTCAAAGGGCTTCTTGGAATTTCGATTCTGCAAAGAATAAAATATGTTTTTTTTCTACTTGATAAAATTTTGTCACGTAAATCAATTATACGTGTCATATTTTATTTCACATGTCTTCAATCATACAAAGCTTGTTTTAGTTTAAGTAATAAAACAAGGAGTGCAATTCGTATAGGCAGATAGTTTATATGTTCCAAAAAGCATTAAAACATATACAAATTTAAGATAAAAAAATATAATAAACAAGCAATATAAACATTACAAAAAGATGTTACAGATCAAAACAAGGTTTCAATGGCATTCCTCTGCTCTGGTGTGAGCTTCGTTGGTAAATCAATCTTAATTTTGATGATAAAGTTACCGCGAAGCTCAGACTTTGGAACAACCATTCCATGCTCTGGGAAGATTTCTGTATGACCAGATTGTATTGGTCCTGAAACTTCTCTTGTAACTGCCTTACCATCAATATCGAAGGTATTGATGGTAAAACCTAACATTGCCTGCTTGAAAGTGACATAAATTGTCTCCTGGATATCATTTTGAACGCGTTTGAACTTCTGATGTGGAACTTCGATGATCTTGAAAATGATATCATCTGCTGGTTTGTTAATGAGCTTATTTCCTTGGCCCGATGCAACTATTTCAGCACCAGACTCAATTCCTGGATACAAAGAAACTGTGCAGTTCTTAGTTTCCAATGTGCCTTCACGACATCTTGCGACTTTGAAAGTTTTCTTTGTACCTTTCTGAAGCTCTTCCAGTGTGCAATACACCTTTACAATAATTGGACCAATCAATGATGCAACAGATTCTTCTTCTTCATCATCGATTTCACTCTGTGCAGCTGAGAATACACCGAAATTAGATCTCTCACTGTTCGTCTGTGTGTTTGGTGCGAATCTTGGACCAGTATTTGCATTTCCATGGACAGGGCAAGATTGCATTCTTGGAGGAGATTGGTTGACTCTTGATGGGATCTCCGAGTTGTTTGTTGTACCTTGTGGTCCATAGAACTGATCATACAAGTCATCAAGCTGAGAGCGTCCACCCATTGAATAAGGAGAACTTCTTGATGCTTTGCGTCCAGGAAGTGAACCTATCATATCATAGCGCTTCCTTTCCTTATCGTCAATTAATACTTTGTACGCATTTGTAATTTCGGCGAATTTTTTATTTGAATATTCGACGTTATCAGGATTCTTGTCTGGATGGAACTCCATAGCGAGCTGCTTATATCTCTTCTTTATTTCTTCCTTTGTTGCGAGACTTGAAACACCGAGGATGTTATATAAATCACAATCCATTATTTTTTATAATTTCTGTACTCCTTAATTTTTTTTAAATTCAGATTTTGCTTTTATTATGCAGACAGCGCGTTTAAAAGGATATTTTGACTATAAATTTTATCCACTCAATTTTTGTGATGTGAATGACCTCCCATGGAGAAATTCTGAGCTAAACTTGTTTGGTCGATACAAAGACGCATTAATATAAATGCACTAGTGCTGTGGGTTATAGTTTCATGGTTATTTTTAAGAAATTTCCAAAAAGTACCATCATTTTCCCACATTCGAAAAAGTGTAGAAGTTCATGTCACGTTTTGTAAATTGTTTAACACATCACTGCATTTTTCTTCAAAACACAGAATTGACGAAAATTCAAAATCTTTAAAAGTGTCATGTCACGTTTCGGCTGTTGTAAATTTTGGCAAAATCAGTTTTATATAATGTAAATCATTAATTTAAGTTTGATGCATACAAAAGTGACAAGTCACTTTTTGTTTTGTCTAAAAGTGACATTGAATGAATATTTTGAGAGCGAATAGCAGTTTTGTAAACACAAATTCATAAATCAAAAATAATTAAAGTATCAACTAAGAAACAGTAGTTACATAGGAATAATCAATAAAAATGAAAATTTTATTTCCAATTAATCGAAATTGAAAATATCGAATTTTTCTCAAAACTGGAGATATAATTATATTTTTCCCATAATTAAAAATGGAATAAACAATATTATTGACTTTTCAATGGATGATTAGCCATCGACATTTTCAAATGTATACATCTTTTGGTGGCCTGACATGCATGGATCTAGGCACATATAGGTTAATCCCTATATGTGCATGACGAATCTTCGATATTCGCGTGTTTTTGACGATGTTCGAGGTTAATCTATGAAAAGATCACTGTTAGATAATGAAACATACAGTGAATATTCAATACAAAGCGATTTATCACAGAAACATCCGATATTAAAGTATATTTTCGAATTTGATTTCTCGAAAATGCCTAAAAATCAAAATGAGTGATGAATATCTAGACCATAAAACGAAATATTCTGGAATTTATGCACAAAGAACATGAATATGATTTTCTATTTTTCGAAAAAGAAGATACGCTAAGGTTATTAGCCACTTTTAGAGATATTATTTTTGACACTTTTCACGATAAATCAAATTAGTCAGCGTCACTTTTCAGTAATGAGTGAAGAATTAAAAACAATGATTTTAAACCAAGCGCAAAAAGCTCTTGACACAGAATGCGCATTTTTCTTACACCAACAGACTCCTTCTGTTGAACAAGTCGATAGAGGTATCACATTCCTTATTAAAACATGGAATCAAAATCTGAAAATGTATTTAGGAACGTTTAAGAAGGATAATAAGGATGTTCTTGCACCTCCATTCGGTAAAAATCTCTTTATAACTAAAATGCCTGGCAATAATTTGATTGTTAACAAGTTTATGAACGAAGTTGGTCACGTTTTGTTTGCATCAGAAGATAACGATGCAAATCAAACAAAGCCACTCACTTTAGAAGATTTCACTGCTCTTTTGACCGTTTTTGATGCATTTAAAGACGGAATTGGATATTACAACTGTGGACCGCAGTCTGGAAACTCACAGAACCACAAACACTTCCAGTTCCAACCAATAACGACATATCCATTGCTTACCATGATGACTGAAAGGAAGAAACTTCCATTTGAGTATCGTGTTGAACAAATTTCAAAATGGGATGCGCAAACAATATATGACATATACGTTAGACTCACAACGAACCTTCCAACTGATTCTTTTAACTTTATCATGAACACAAAATATGTTGTCATTGTACCAAGAACACTTGGAACGCATCCAAAGAAGATCATTCTCAATTCTATCAGCATGTGTGGAATCCTGGCATTTGGTGATGATACAGATCCTTTTATCAAAGAAAATCCACTTCAAGTTCTTATTGATGTCTGCGTCCCAACTCAAAATTAATAATTTCATGTGCATTGATCATTTAAACTATGTTTGTATTTTGAAACTATTTATTTTTTGATAATAATTTTGATTCCCTTGATTATACTGAATTTAGCTATATAATATGCTTTCCGTATTCATTGGTGTTAAAATCATTAAAATATTTTAAATATTATTGTGATTATAAAATTAATTTCGAAATTGACTAAAAAAAAAATGATTTACTTTAGCTGAAGTAGTCATCAAGGTTCTCGTCCTCCTTTGGCTTCTCCGGTGCACTTTCTAAGTTGGAGAAGAAGTCAATATCACCCTTGTTTTCATCCTTCTTCTCTTCGAAGGCCTTCTGAACGACATCCTCAACCTTTGGGTTCTCGGACCTGAAGTAGTCATTGAGGTCTTCTTCTTCAACATCGTGGCGTGGCTTGGTCTGTAACTCAGCTGTTGTATCGATGATCTCTGCTGGTTCATCTCTTGGATTCTTCTCTGGAAGAAGTGACTCGTCAACCCATGGAACGACAATAGCGCTCTTGTTGATAGCCTTGCCAAGGATCTGGGAGATTGTGCCAAGCTCCAAATAGCTGGCCTTAATAGCATCGACGCCCCAATAAACGTCGTTCTTTTCAGGAAGAACGAACTTCTTTGGTGTCTTCCTGATGTCGATGATGTACTGCTGTGTTGTGTTCGCTGTCAAGAGAGAGTGGACTAATCTTGCACGATCTCTGACGTTGATGTTCTGGTCATAGAAGCCAAGTGTGAGGCAGTATCTGACTAAATCGACAGCCTCCTTTGGTCTGACGTACAAAACCTTGGCAGCAAGCTCGATAGCAGCCATTCTAACGCATGGATCCTGTGATGTGAACTCTGCTGTGACTCTTCTCAAGACTTCGTGAGCATACTCCGGGATCAATTCAGCCTTGTCACCAACGATTGACATCAAGCACGCCTTTGTCTCTGTGTCCGTGATCTTTGAGAAGATTCTGAGCAACTTCTTCAAGATTGCGATGACATCCTCCTTGTCCATTGGGCTGCTGGAGCCGAACAAGTCATCCGTTTCATCCTTGCCCTGTGGAGCGCGTGGTAGTGGTCTCAACAATAAAGAAAGAACTCTTGCGGCCTGGTTGACAACTGTGACAACTGGAGAAGAAAGCATCTTGACAATGACATCAATGCATGTGATTGATGAATCGCCAGCGAGAGAAGCTGTACGGCCGATTGCCTTGACTGCCTCTGTAGCGATATCATTGTTGGCGTCGTAAATGTATTGAGAAAGTTCGCGCATCAAGATGTCGCTGTTTGATGGACGTGCGAGCTGTGAGAGAACTTGCAATTTAAGTTTCTGGACGAAGATTGGCTCATCATCGAATAAGAAGAAGTGCCTGATGTGTGGAATGAATGGCTCTGCGTTATCAGCAACAAGTGAAGCGATCGTGAGAAGTGCTGTGTAAGCTGTGGCGCTGTCGACGTAGAGAAGTCTGATGAGTGGCTTAGCGATGAGTGGGATCTTAAGCGGAGGAGCAACATAGAAGAAGAGCGATGCAGCAGCAACAACGACGCATGGAGTGATAGATGACAAAAGTGGCTGAACATTCTTAATAAGGAGCTCGAGGTCTGGATCAAGAACCTGTCCTTCTTCGTCGTCTGAGAACCAATCAGCTGTTCCTGATGGCTTCGGGAAGTTGCGGCGAGCATATCTCTGGAGCATGTGGAGTGCGATGGTTTGGGCCCATGGATCAATCCTGTTGAGGGCGAGGCAGAGTGTCCTGAAAATCGGGTGAATCAAAATGTCGCGGTCCGGGCAAACCTTATTCACGGCATACAACGCGCCACTGATTGTAACGAGTGACTGGTCGTTTAGGAGGCGTTGGATAATTGGGATTAATTCGTCGATATAATCAGGTGAAGTTTCGTTTATCTTGACAACAGCCAAAGCTGCGGCCTTCCTGACATAGGGTGACAAGTCGAGAGCGCAGCGTGTGACGGAGTCAAGGACAATTTCGATAATTTCGGTATTTCGAATGGAAGATAAGATTTTGAGAGCCATTGCACGAACAATGGGATCGGAATCCGTGAGAGAGCGCTGGAATGTGTTGACTGACATAAGGGCAGAGTCTGGATCGTTCTCTGCATAATGGACTAAGTAAATGTAGCTTAAATGGCGGATTGTCTCATCCTCTGATGTAATTTCCTGGACAACGAGTGGGAAGAACGAAGATACATCTTCGCCTTTGGACAAAACAGCGAGCAAAGTCTTAATACCCGTGATTTTGTCGGCTGGCTTCGTAGACTGAAAATTTTTGGTGATTGTCGGGAACAGTTCAAGATCTGCCGACTTCTTCAAATCTTCCGTTGTGTTGTTCGTTACTGCGGGACTCGTGTATGACTCGTACGACATCCGATTTGATATTTGACATGGCAACTTGACATTTTAACCTTTAGTTGTCACGTTTACGAATCGTTTGTCACCTTTCTACATCTTTGTTACGTTTTCTCATTGTTCTATTTTGTCATGTAAAGTGTCAAAAAATCTTTCAAAACGTTCTTCATCTAATGATTTCTCCTGAATCAATGTTATATAATATATTATGTTCATATGTAAACTAATCAAGGGCTTTTAGAGTCCTAAGCTCCGATTTGAAGCAGAGAATTTCCAATTTTTGATAAGCTAATTTACAAATGCTTTCATACAGTTGAAGTATCAATTATTTGATATAAAATAGTCGCTTAGCTTGAGAGAATTACTGTATTGTTTATATTCTATGTGAATGATATTTGATTTTTCGCAAAGATGTGATTTTGATTACAAATGGACACATTGATGTTATATTGATTCACCAAACCATTTCTATCTGCTCCATAATAGTTTTAAACTATATTAACATACTTCTTTTTGGCGTGATTATGTCTATAGATTCAATATTACTATTCACAAGTGAAATTCATTGTGAAACATTAAGTTTCTCAATGAAAACTTCTTTAAGATAAGAATATGATATGCAGCACGATATGCTTTATAATATATTAAAGGATGAAAGCTATATATTTCACAAGTGATGATTTTAGAAATGAAGAATGCATTTATGTCACTTTTAAACCAATTGTCAATTTTACTGTCACTTTTCAAAATATAATGTTATCTCACCAGGAGATTAAGGACAACATGACCCGTTTCGAGTCCGTCTCACTCTACGAGGCGGCGCAGTTGACCGGTGCAGTCTTAGACCACATTCAGCTTAAGTCCAACCTCCAGCAATTACTCGCAACATTAGAATTCTCCGATACACAGACGAAGCAGACCCTCGCTGAGACGATTTTGTCGTTCGTCTCAAGGCTCCTTCAGTCTCGTTCCGCCACATCCGAAGTTGCTCCTCTCCTCAAACAGGCAGGATTAAACGACGAATACAGCGAGCACATCAGCAAGGTCATCAGTACGAGGCTAGATACATTAGTTAAGGATTTAGCAGAAAAATCATCCGGTGACAGACTTCAAGATCTTGAATGGAGATTCGGACTTACTGCAGCATCTAGCACTGGTGCTGACACACCATTCATTCAGATGCGTCTTCAGTTTGAGAATGAAGATCCTGTTTCAGTCGAGATGGGAATGACAGAGTTTTACGAGTTCGCAGGTGATATTAAGCGTATCAAATCCCAGATGGAGAACTCCCTTAGTCTTTAAATTGATAATAAATTCTCTCTTATTTGTTAAAAAAAGGTGATTTTATAATAATATAACAAACATTTAATGAATCTTCCATTCTGTATAATTTCCGAATGATAAGAAGAATCTTCCCCATAAAGGTCTTTTGTATATGCTGTGTAATCTCGATGCCCTTCCATGCATATAGTTTAGATATACATTTGGTTCCCACAGAAATACTGTCCTTGTTTTATGAGATGTCTTGACATGAGACATATGATATCCAAATGGTAGCATAATAGATACCTGTGGAATAAGATTTGATGCCCAATCGAACCCTAAAACTGTATCTACGTTGAAGTTTTCGCCGGTTTGAAGATATCCATTTATTAAGTTCCACATATTCTTATCGCCGCCTTCGAAGTCACCTGAAGCCTCCATTCCAATGGAATCAAACCATAATGGATGCGGAATATTAATAAAGAACTGTAGTTGATCTCTAGAATTGAATATAGTGAATATTTGGGTTTGCATAATTTGCTCTGTAATGTTTGATAATTCTTGTCTAAATGTTCTGACCCACTCGTGTCTGGCTAAACATCTGCAGCGAGCAATCTCAAAGAATCCCGGCGGAAGTGTGATATCACTTGTTCCTGTGAGAACAAAATTGGTTCTTGCGTTCTTGACACCAATATTTCTCAAAGGAAAATCAGGAAATGTTGAGTTTAGTGATTCCATCATTCTCAGTGTGTCTTTGTAATGTATTTCTAACACTCTAACATGCTTTTTCAGTCTATTCGGAATCTTTATGACATCATCAAATTTTGGAGAAGCTTGGAATGGTGCATATATAACTATTATCTCGAAAGCTGCTGTATCATATAAATTGGCGATTCCTGCAGTATAGTCTAAAGCTTTTTGGAATCTTTGAAGAACTTCTGAATGATGTGAGACTGTAGTGACATATGTTATATATGGATCAGTTACTGTTGAGTTAACTTTCTTATTAATA